>QNGE01008220.1:0-18250 GCA_008508345.1 Paragonimus westermani
TATCGTTAATTTCAAAAGCCCATTAAGCTTCAATAACCATGCAGCACAACAACAAGATGCTCTGTGGAATTGGTCAGAACAGTAAACTTGCAGTGAACTAGCAGCAGCAAAACGTACCTGACAAAGGGGAAACAACAAAACGTACCGCGAAGACAGCGCAGGAATTTAAAACTTCGCTGACTTACAAGTCGCACGAGAGTGAGTGAAATTAAACAAAATAATGTTATTCCATCTAGCTGGTTGCACGGGTCGGTTGCAGTTCCGGAAAAAATCCCAGCTTCTCGATGGCGTGTGCAAGGGGAACATGGGTACACATACCCGTCGTTGAATGTGCCATGGGTATATTTTTATGGGAGGATGTTATGTGCGCTGGCCAAAGATTAAAGGATTCGGCGATTAGTACACGAGCGCAAGGCAGGAGGTTCAAAGTACCCGGATCCAACCGACTTGTCTTGTTTGTGTCAAGACTTGAAATGCAGATAATGAAAGAGGGCTCTTGTAGTTTGCAATTAATCCCAATAGCAGAGTAAGATCAACATTCTGTTTTAAGTAAGTGAGAGTCTAACAGTCCTTCAGAACGATATGCAAAGATGAAGCTAACGATCTCGAAAGGAAGACTGTTGCATTGGCCAATGATCCTATGAGAGAAGCGCTGTTGCCTACCTGACATGTCCTTGCTCGCCGTCAACGTCCGCTGCGACGAAATAATGACCTGCATGTCCTGTTCTGAAACAGAACATTGTGAGAATCAGATTATTGTGGATCGGTTAAAATTCAAGTGGATACAGATAAAGAACTTAAATTCGGGTCACGTGCGCCACATTTTTTAAGCCGGTGACTAATTTGGTGTCAGCGCGTTGAGAAAGCTCGACGACCAACATAGTTTTTTTCAGACCGGTATGCACAACCTGATTAAGATGATGCAGCGGCAGTCTCATATAAGCCCCGTGGAGCATTTGCAACTTTTTGTTGTGTGTGCGGCAGAAAGTAAACTACATACTCTTGGGCTGAGCAAATCTCATTTCTGCCGTCATTTTGTAGTGTTGCGTGAAAAATAAGTTACGCGACACCCAGAAGCCTAGATCTTTCCGTAGATCAATCTTCGTGATGTTTACGATACTGAACGCACCGTAAATCACCTAAAGGTTACCGTAGTCCTCATCGAGCGACATGTGTGCACACACACTGTTATTAAGTGGGAGGTTTCAATCGTCCAAATGGCTTTTAATCGTGTCCAAATCAATCTGAAGTGCACTGGGATCTGCGGCATCCCGGATTTTCAGGTCATCGGCGTGTCGAACAGCGTTTCGGGATATATTGTCCAAGGTAATGAGAAACAGAAAACTATCTGGCAGTGAACCTTGAGGACCCCCCTCAGAAATCAGGGAGTTTGACGGAAAGTCTGATGTGGTTTCAATTATAAGAGCTCTGTTATGGAAAATAGAGGCAAACTCTCATAAACTTCCAGCTTGTGTTCGAGGGGGCAATGTAAGACACGGCCAAAGGCCATGGGAAAATCAGAGAAAATAACATTGGAGGTTCAGGCCTTATACTCCGCCTCCGTCATACTGTCCATGAAGATCGGTTAAGAAGGAAGCCATGCTGAATGCAGGAGAAAAAGATTGTTTGACATGGAGTGTTCAGGGGTGGCACAAGCTCCATTAATTTGTGTGGAATGTCAGTAAGAGTGATTGGCCGATAACTGGCCGGGAAATTCAGTCATCCGCTTTGGAGAGGAGGGTGACTGTCGTTTCTTTCCATGCACTAGGGAAAATGCCAGCCCAGTGTGTCTTTTTAAACGGATCAAAGATGGGTTTTGCTAGAATAGCAGTTGGTTCGCTGAGAATTAAGCTCAACATCTAATATGTATAACCCCGTGGTAGGCAGTTGTTTTCGGAAGCTCCGCAGAGATTCGGCAAGTTGACAGTTTGCCGGTGCAACGTTGTATGCGGCCGAATAATACTTCCTAAATTACTCGGTCACAAATAGGGGTCCGAGGTAATCCTCCCGTCGAGTGACCGCAAAGAAAGAGCTGGAGGCATATTCGCTCTCAGTCGATGTGTAAGTTTCAGCGAAAATTCACTGTTGGCACGAGCTTTATACAGGATCTTTTCCTGTGCAAACTTAGTATGTTCGCGGATTACCCGCCTACATCTATTTCAAGCAGTATGAAAAGCACCTTGAACCTCTAAGTTTCTTGTTAGCTTGCGCCCAACGAACAACTGGAGATGGTCATCAAGAAGACAACGTATTCTGCATGGAAGGGGTGAGCGATAATGCGAGGCAAATAACTTGTTCAGTGTGAATAAATCGTCAGCTCTCTGAGTATTGCAATGGGACACACGATATTTCTAATTCACGAAATAATATACAAAAAAGCAATCCAAGATAGCTTCCTAGACACTCAAAATCAGCCCGATTTGAAATTTCGAGGTGTGGATAATTTGGTTGGTTTTGGTGAACTGCAGAACGTAGGATTGTAGTCCAGCACAGTGCCTGCTATTTTCAGATGGCAGTCTGGTGACAACTGCCCATCAGGCGACACTCACTACGGATATTTTTACCCACTGTTGAGGGAATCTGACTGGGGTGACACGGTGCCACGACGATGACATGTCGTGCCCATGCTCTCCGTTGTATGGATGGCAACAAGGAAACCGAGAATTCGCTTTCACTGACATGGGGTTACGACGCTTCCCAGTTTATCTCTGACGCACCAAAATCATCCATAATAAATAGATGAGACAAAGACTGTAGTTTTAAGAATTTATCTGGGCTCATGAGAGGAGCACCATTGAGGAGTTGGGTGGGAGAATACGAAAAACGTCTCCCGCTGAGAGTGAACTGTGGCCACGCAATTCCAGTGACAGTTGCACAACGTCACGCTTATCACAGAGTAAAATTTCTGGGGGTTCTGCTCAAGGTAAATCTCACAGCCTCCCACCATTCTTCGACCGGAGTCAGCGCGGCAAGCTGAGTATTCGCCGGCACACGCCTTAATCTCATTGATATCAGGTTGCTGTCAGATCAAGGGGTTTTGTCCATCAAGCTCGGACATTTCGTATATATTTACTCGAATGTCTCTTACTCGCTTGCTTCTGCGTAATGATAGAAAGTAGTTCGAGAAGAAGAAGTTGGAATATCAGACCTTACACTGAGAAGAGAACAAAAACTGTGATGGGTTAGATTTGGATTTTACTGTCGAGTTGGTCTGACAGCCTCTCTTTGTAGCTGCATGTACGAAATTATTGTCTGTATATGCGTCAGAAATCCAACGGAGGACTTGACTAGCATTCTTATGTTGCAAGCGGCATCCTCTTTGTTTCTGGCGGTTGACGCATTTTGGGAGAGTATCAGGAAGATTCCATCAACAGGAAATTTGAACTCTTCATCAATCGAGAGTGAGGGCTCGAAGGTAATATTTGTGGTGGTGTTGTAAGACCATTAGTATAAGTATCCAGTGCAGCAGAACTGAGGAGAGTGCCTTTTGATTCCCTTGGGGTTTCCCAACAGACGCTTTTTGCTAGGAATTCTTGGAAGAAGGGAGTTCATGCACTGCCGTTCAGCAGACGTTGAGTTGGGTGAAACGGGGAGCGAACTGCGTGTGATCGCAGTGCCCCCAACATTTGTGCGTGTATTGCTAATGAATACTTCGGCAGGCACGATGACTTAGATGAGGCTCAATTGTGAAAAGTCAGTGCTTCGGCTGGGCACGAACCAGCGGCGGAAAATGCATGCCTTAAAGCGATAAACGCTCTATCGGCTGGCGTGAACTGTGATTGTTTTTGAAGCGTCGGCCGGTGGACTTTCGTGGACGAAAGCAGCATCCCCACCTTCTACCACGGGTGCAAGAGTCCGAGTGGACACTGCTGGGGAGGAAACTACAACCTCAATCTTCGGCTGTAGCTTGTGATCCCTGACGATTTGTGCTTTGGCTTCAGTCAGCCGGTCACGTTTCCCCCTCTGGTGGAGAGCGGTCAAGGGACACATCTTTCAGGCTGGTGTTGGCAGACTTCAACGCCTGTGGTTTTCCAAGTACTTCTTCGAGACTCAGAATATAAAATAAGGTGATCAAAAGGCTGTGACCTTTTGGGTGACTTAGTAAATAGTCCGCTCGGAAGTGTGAATTTGGTTACATCCCAGGTGCATACCAAATCCCTGAACAAAACCCTGATCAATCCCAAAATCACTTAGGGATTTTTGGGGACCTGGGACAAAATCGTTAACACAACCCTAACAAGTGTAATGGACTGCGTGAAAGTTTGTACGGACATTTTGCACCCGTGTTGGTCGCAAGTCTATGTCGCTCCGGATGTCGTCTACTGGGTTCCGTCACAAATAGATTAAGTGCGAGTCACTGTCAAATGAAATAAACAATGCGAAATAAACAATAATTCTTCAAGATTTTGAATTGCAAAACGCAAGTACTACCGTTCGCAGTACGGTGCCCAATGAATGCAACAAGCAATACATGATTCCTTACTAGCTACTATCAGTAATCCCATATGGCTTCCGATAAACAGAGCACGAACGTAGTAGGCAATAATAGCACGGAAGTCCAAACCGAATTTCCAGTTACTCGTACGAAGACGAGGCGGGAGTGCGTGGAAGTGCAGTAAGTGGGTACAAAGGTGGACTATAAGAGATGGCAACTAAAATGGTGCTAAACAGTCAGGGCTGCAGCAGGCTGACATGCCTGGCGGAACCGTTAAAAGTAAACGCACAAAATACGCAACACACTCATTATCCATTCCTCGGGAGAAAGAAGAAATTGTTGATGAATGAAATAAAATCGTCGATCTGAGCTTCATCTTGAGTACGTATGCGACGCTGAATGCTTTGTTTACTCGTGGTTAGCTATTCGACGGTCACGCGAGTAATAGACGAGTAGATATAAGCTTGGCCCTTGTCCAACTACACTTTAACGCGTCCTTCGCGAATGGCAACGGAAACGTAGTCCCAAAGGCCATCGAACTGGAAGTACGTGGTGGGGTTTAGGAAAAAACAGTATATCCCCAACAATATTTATTCATGTGAAGCGTTTTAACATAGTCTGGAGCCAATAATAGCAACCAAGAGAAGAAAAAAATGGAATGCTAGGTGTAACTCAGTCTACTCGGCTGCAATCAATTTCGCGCCGAACAGAAGGTGTATAGAACCTTCGAGTGCGTCAAGCGGCTCTGGATGAGGTGGAGATGAAACAGCCCCGTTGAACAGAAAAACAAAGCAGTCGTCAGGAGACGGGCAAACACTTGTTGCGTGCAATCAGTTGTACGACTGGAGGAAGTGGCACCGGGTGTGAATGAGGCCTTTTATGCAGGCGCACACAGAAACATGCGTACAAACCAAACAAGCGAGGATATATGTTCGCAGCTGTGATCCTCTGGGAATCAAAACTGTCGTTGGCCGCCACGCACTTGATACTGTACGGTCTGGTTGAAAGCGGGATGGGCGGTCGAAGGTTGCATCCTCGCGGAAGGTTTGTCTAATACTTATTTGAAAAACTCCGGAGGCGCAGTCGTGACGGCCTCTCAGGTTCTTACGGGGTATCTGAATAACGGATGAAAACATTATTTTGAATGTTGCCTACAATGCCAATTTTCGATGACCGAATCTCCGACATCACAGCTTTGCTACTGGTGCGGTACATATGGACAAAGAATAATTTTAGAGGCTCAGGCGAAGCCATGAATTTTCACAGTCGAGTCCCATCTAACATCATAAAGCTGCTACACTTCCTATTAGTATTACAGTTTCTATTCTCACTGGTGACGTTAATGGAATCCAGCGTGAACTGTTTGAGAAATCCTACCCGGGCAGTCGATCCCCTGGATCATTTAGTGGATTCCATATTAGACAATGGAACGAGTGGGTAACAGAATCCATAGGTGGAAGTTCTGAACTCTTGATTTGGCTTCGTAGCTCAATTGGTATAGCGCTTGCCGCTCTGAGGCATACCGTATCCGTCACTGGTTCGAATTCAGCCGAAGCCCCAACTTTTCACAGCCTGGACTCATCCAAACCACAAATCTGCCACACAACTTATCAATAAATAATGCTTCAACTGGTCAAACTTCATTCCTACCCGGGACTGCACCATCTGCTCTGTGTAACTTCAGATGTTTCCACAAAGTACAAATTCTTCAAGTTGCCGCATCGCAATAAAAAGTAGTGCATCACACCATCACCAACGGTCGTTACTAAACCATCTGACCGTTACGGGTACCTTCCGAACGACTGGAGGCAGCCGAGGTTTAGTAGGACTACTTAATGTCAAACTAGTTGCTTGTTTTGAGTGTTTGACGAATGTTAGATGAATTATAGGAAGCAGGTGACCAAGCTGTTTGTCTTCATCTACTCTCCTTACACTCAAAACTTAGTGGAAACTGCGAGCATTCCTTGTAAACACCGACATTAACGCTCAAATTGGGTGAGTGACAAATACTTCTTCCCAGAAACGTTAACCACGACGAATAACCAATTCTTGATGGTGTCTACTTGCGGAAACTTGTTTTCGCGTAGCCTTTTCGTTCTGACTTCTCACCGCCGGATCTTATTTTGTGTGGGCCCTAGTTCCATCCACGCCTGATCGCACCATCGTTACGTGCACCGTTAGTCTCGAGACCCGTATACCTGACGGACCCGATACCAGGGTTTGTTGTCATTTAGCTCATCATAATTTTCTTGCACTTCAGGGCTTTAATAATAAGAAACTCGCCTTTTGACCATCTTTCTTTCCGGATCCGAATCGGTATCTCGGCGAGCTCGGTATTTATAGACGTTTGCTGACTTATAGACGCAGTTATTATAGACCACACCTATTAACCAACGTTGTGAGTGGAATAAGCATAGGTCGGAGGACTCTGAAAAGTTCGGAATCTACACTTCTTACTATTGGTCACTGAGTAGTTTTTGGTCGGCCTCATTCTACAGGATTCCAAAGACGTCACACGGTGAAATAATCGTCTGTGTTAGCTCTTTCGGGACTTTCCTGCGTAATCAAAGGTGGTGATCACGCCTTTTGCTTTTGCTCAATCTTTTTTCGTTAGTTTATCGGAAAGAGACCACTTCCTCAAGAAACCCACCCATTTACAAAATTGGATTTTTCTACCTTGGCAATTTGAACGCCAGCTGTTTTTTTCACTCTCACTTTTAATGCGCGTGTCTGATACGTTCATTACGTGGTTTAGGCGCGCGCTATGGCCGAGTTGCAAGTATAACTTGTTATAAAACCGTCGTTTCTATTTTTTGAGAGGCATAATCTGCTTTTCTTATTTTCCGTAGTTCGTGTTGCTCGTTTCTCTGGCCTATTACGACACCGTGAGCTTCTTCGACGAAGGATGTACCACCCGTGAGTTTGTATCCCGTTCTTGGCTGCCCCGCGAGTTAATACAGCTGGTATTGGGAAATCTGCCCGCTTGATGGAATTGAATAACGCTGGCTTGAAGCTGTCGTTGTAGCAGGTGATGGAGCTTGTGAACCTTCTGTCTCCATGGCAGTCGACTTCCAGTCTAAACCAGTCCGCATGGACCGGTGGTAAGCATCCAGTGATCAGGTTGTTCAGTAGGCTTTCCGAATCTATTTACTGTCTGCAAACGAACGCGCCGTTCGACCTTCAACGCAAGTAACCTCAGCTTCAACATGGTGGTCAAGAACTGCTACTGGTCTCCGGCGAGAGGCCACTTTCGTCGCACTTTCGGTACCACTGTGACCACGAATGATTCTGAAAATCATATCAAAAAAGCTGACCGCATGATTGGTTCTGTCTTCTTCTCCAGCTGCCCGTCAGACGGTTTAATTCCGGACACTCTTATACCGGACGCATTGAAACAATTAGTCGAAGGTTGGGCTATTAATCTGAAGTGGACAGAGAGGATAAGGACCAGGTCAGTCAATGCGGTTTCTATGGCCATATTACTGAAGCTCCATCTTGGACTGAGCTAGAAATCGTCCCACAGACTCATGTGGTAATTTCACTCGCCAGGAGTGCTCCGCGAGGAGTTTTTGGTAGACGCAGTTTCTCCATGATGCACGTTTCAGGTGAAGGATTGCAAATTGTATCAATCAGTTTTAATAAGCTTATTAAGGAATACATCAAGCATATTTACACGCGGATATACCGTTCGCCATCCATAGGAAGACGATGCTTTCAAGGATACACCCAAGAAAGCACACCTGCAGTCTCGCGAGGAGAAACCTACCTTGAAGGTATCGCAGGGGACCTTGGTCAGTTACCGCCACACACAAACTCCAATGATTCTCAGCGAACACCAATCCATACCACTACTCACGGGCCGCAAGCCCGGAACAACTTGCAACCCGCTCACCGTCATAAATTCGCTAATGAAGTGCTTGCGGTAGGTCATCAGAGGTGTATTTGCTTTCGGTGGGCCGGCTCGTGCACAAGCAATCTCCTAGCTCATTGCCCCTCCATTTCAGCTGCAGTCAAGTCACCGCCGTTCACACAGTCACCGTCAGGAACAGCGTTCTGCTGTGACTGACTCCTGTTGAACAGAGGCGCTAATAACTGACATTACCAACGGTGAAGAAATAAGGCAACCTGAAACTCCTTCGACCGGGCCGGAACTCCGGAAGGAAAAACCAACAGGATCACAGCCAGAACAACCCCCGAACAGACGGTGTATTATCGATGAGACACTCCGCGTAGTTACACTGAACAATCATTTGTGTTCATGGAATTGAATGATTATGTGATCACGTAAGTGCGAAGATGTATGTGAGTCTCACAGTCATCCGCATTCCAGTAGTGACTGAAGGTTTCAGAACTCAGCCGGCGGAATCGCGTATTTTGCGACAGGTTTACTACAGTCCAGCTCAGTTGGATGCGGCACGGGGACCAATCATGTGCACGCCATTCCACGAACCTTATTCGAACAGAAACCCAGTTGCCGCTGGGCCTTTCATATCAAGCGCCCTATAACGGCATTTCAGAATACCCCAAATGCTGATTAACTCAGATCCTGAATCTGGTAGTGAACAAAGAACCTTGCCATGGGGACGGTGGACTGGGCGCAAACGCTCACTCACCTAACTTATACAGTTCAGTGCGTGCCAACGGTCTTGCCAATGGTGCTCAGCACAGGAGGAGCTCAGAAAACTTAATTAATTCTCATATTATGTACGCCTGTCAGGAAGGTTAGTGTTTCCGTTTTTTAAATTTCAGTACCAGCGGTTTCACCTGTTTCCAAATATTTCTAATTGTCAAGCGCATGAACGTCTATCTATGCAGTAGCTAAGATAGTGACTATGAACTCTCAAGGAATGGACTAAAACGTCGGGTTCTCATTCCGTCAAGGTGAAATTGAGGTCCGCATATCTTTCACTGCCAATCGACCTCTTATAGTTGGGGGGGGTATTTACACTGAGGGAGGATATTAAGCGCTGGGTTCTGTTGACGGAGCTACTGTGCCTCTCCTCATGGAACGATTTAGTCAGCCACTACTGTCGACGATTTGCTAAAAAATTGCATTTTTGCGTGTTCGCCTGGGAGGGAACAAGGGGCGACTGGTTATTTTTAAGAAATACTGATATGTGCCTCGGAACACGCACAACGCAGGGGGAATGTTATCTGTACTTATTGCCAGCAGTCGTCACAGCCGATTTTGTTGAGGTCTGCTGCGTCAGTTTTGCGATTGATGTGCCTAGCTTGGTTAGCGTTAAAAAATGCCTTACGTCTAACTACCTTCCTCAAATGAATTTCTTTAATCAACCTTATTCTCACGTCAGCTAACGCTACCGCTCATCTTACTATCAAAATTACATATTCGTTCCCTGAATTTTTCCTGAGCAACGCAAGATTCCTGTCATTGTTCGATGCGCAAACAGTCGTCCTGCTCTGACCCAACTAATGACTGATCATCTGGGCAAACCCAGTTCCTTGTTCTCATTGAGCAGTGGCTGACCGTCGATTCTGGTGTACGGGCAGATCTCTCTTTCAATTTTCGAGGATAACTTACAGTCAATTTGACAGATTCAATTCCCCCGTATATTTTTTTGAATAAGTACTCCATTAAATTTGACCATAAGGGCGCCTGCTAATTAACCGTTTTTGGGATGGATTGCTTTCTCCTCCTTCAGACAACATGAGAAAAATTCATCGGGCCAACAGATTACGCCTAACTCAGTGTGAAGTTGAACCTTTGGCGAACGATTCCGCGGACCTGCTGCCACCGTAAGTACCTGGAACAGTCTTGTGCAATACCCCAGTTCGACACTGCCACCAAATCGTGTCTTTAACCTTCCGACTTTGCGTGCTCAACACTCCATATATGGCGTCTCTCACCCTATCACCCGGGCCACCACTAAATTTGCTCCCGACCAGTAGATCGGGCTGGGTAAGCAAAAGGCTTTGTGTGCCGACACGATCTCGCTGAGCCTGTCACCAAGTGAAGATTTATTGCCAAGTCTCATCCGCGAGTGGCCGGTATGTTTCCACTACATTTTGACTCGCTCACCTCCAGATGGATATGGTGAATCCCGTACCAGCGTTCAGTAGCGTGGCTTACATCTTCACAATGGTAGAGCGTTTCAGGCGATGGCCGCAGGCTGTCCCTTAACACGACGCTGGGGCGTTGGGTAGCGTTACGGTGGCCCAGCTACAACAATACCAGACCGTGGCCTTCAGCTGGTTATCAGCCCCTTTGCGGAAACGCCGAGAGCGTTCGGACGCCACCATACGCATGCTACTGCGTATCACACGACCACTGACGTCACGGTCGTACGCTTTCATTGACATTCACTGGCAGTCCTCGTTGCCGTCAAAACAATGCACTGAACAGAAGCCGTGCTGACGGTTTTACTCGGTGTCCGTGCAGCCCTTAAGGAGGATCACCACGTTTTCGGCACCGACATCCCGTACGGTCAACAGCTGCGTCTTCCTGACGATTACGCCACTGACCCACTTTGAAATTATAATTTTTTTACCGAACAGCTCAATTCACATATTTACCGCTTCTGTGTCAAAAGAAAACGAGGATGAAGCCACAAGGTTTTTGCCCCCAAAGGACCTCCACGACTGCACGCACGTGTTCTTTTGCACGGAGAGTTCACACTGCTCGCTCAAGCAGTCTGATTAATGTCCGTTCAAGGTACTTCAGAAGGAAGACCGCTTCCGTGTACTCCAGCATCAAGGTATTCGGGACACGGTTATCACCAATCGCTTGAAGTCTGCCTACTTTGATTGGACTGAAGAAGCCCCTAATGCATCATTGCATATCATGGCCGGGCCGATGAATGTTCATGAGTGGCCTGACCCAAGCACATCGTGATCAGCTGATCCCAAGGCTTCTTCGGTGATGCCTATAAGCATCGTTACGTGCTCAGTTAACAGACTGCACTGGACCAAACGTCTCGTAGAAGACTAGCACTTCTCATATCTCATTGTTCCAGCATAAAAAAACAGAAAATAGTGAGAAAGAGTTTACCAAAACCCTCAAAACCTTTCTGGAAGTTCCAAAGAAGCGTTCTGATCTATAACTTCTTCCTTCGAGTTTTGCAAGGTAAGTCTTCCGTTTATATAGGTGATCAAAGTTATCTCTTCCGCTTTCCGCTTCACATTATCAACTCACATCATGTGTCAACCGGAATTCGCGAATCGAGAACCGTCAGGTTACCCGTATATTCACCCAGAACCTCAGTGGGTGAATGCATTTTTTCTCATCATCTTCGACACAGTAGGGGATGACATTCGAGTAGGAGCCTACAAGGAACTGATGGTGTTAGTAATCCTCCATCTGCAGCATCTGGGATGTGCGGAACCGCTTACAAGTCGGTGCGGCAGGAAACAAATCAGGCCCAGCATGGTTGACCACACTTTCCCTTAGGTTGATGGGAGTGTTGCGCTCGCAGTGTCTTTTTAAAGGGATACTCTGTAATGACCCAAAGGTAAACTTAGTCTACCTGCCGTGCGATGTGTAAAGCTGTATTACTAAAAAATAGGGATTTCGAATGGCCCGAGAAATCATGTTGGAGTTGAAACCTCTCACACAACTAATGAGGAGGAAACCTCGTTGTGGTAAGCAACAGGCTGTACTGAGCAGATCTTTATTCATGGTACGGAAAGCCGCATTTGCATATGTACAACAGTATTGGAGAAATCACGTTCTGCTATTGGCTGATTGCACTGACATTTGGGAAGTCAGACGGTAAATTTATGGGTGCAATACAGAACAAAGAACTTGACAGTTAAGGGAAGTGTAACATTGAGAATTTTGCCGAATCCTGTGAGGTATGTTTAACGCCATGTTTCAGTTGGTCCCCCGTTTGGTTTATTGTTGTTTGTCTATTGTTCCCAAAACCCTAATTCACGTCGTACATAGGGTCACAGTGATCTTCGCCCGCCGTCTTTCTCTGCATGCGATTGCGCTTGTTTGTTTGCATTCTTCTCAGCCTGTTTGCGCCAACGGCGCCTCGTACGTATGCGTGCATACTCGCACGCCCCACAATAGAATCCCCAACTTTTCTGGCTGTCTCTGCGTATCGGTTTCGTTCAGCACTATTCGAAGTCTATTGCTACTATCGTCTTTCAACTATTCCTGTTTTTATATTTGTGTCCGGTATTTGTCGTGCGTGCCTGGAGAGCGGTAATTTAGTAGGCGTCCGCGTCAACATGGTTTTACTCTCGCGCTCACCGATTCTGTCTAGTGTGGGGCAATCAAACCTACTAAATATGCTTCGATAGTCACTGCTGAGTGAAGTCGTATTCGTCCTATCGTTTGTACATCTGTCACTGTATACACTCCAGACTGACACACCCTGGTCAGGACGCGAATGTGCACTAGTCCCGAACAAAAATGCACGGTTCATTAATTTCCAAAATTCTTCATAAACCGATGTCACGCTTTGCTGACCATCCTGGCGACAGCTGATATTTGGGTGGTTGGTCCGAAATCGCCCATCCTATCTCCTCCCAAATCTCCCAACACCGATATTTCTTAACCCACCCTGAATCTTCCTGCTTTCCCAAGCGTTTTTACGTGGTCTCCGCCTCATCTTACAGAAACTGTTTACATTTTGCCACCCTTGAGTCTATCTCCTGCAGCACTGTCCAGCATCTTTGTGCTTCGTGACGGCGGAATTACTTCCTCAAATCGCTAAAAACGCCTGCTTGCATATGGACTAGCCTGAAAGTTAGACCTAGATTGGTCAACCTGTTGATCACCTCTTCTGTCGGTTGAGTTGGTTAGACAGTATTTCTGAGAACAAGGTGTAAAGAGGGTTCGATGTCGTCCGCTGCGATTGTTGTATCGCCGTGACGTAGTATCTCTGGTCCCGTAAGTGTGGACAAGACCACTGCCTGACCAAAGCTGTTTGTCGGAAGATGCTATCTCTAGAAGCCGCGGGCAAGAGGCTACTTTAATGACTACCGTAGTCCATTTCCTGTGTAAAACGTTATTCCATTCTTCGAAGCAACCGCTACGAGCAATGGTTTGTGATACGTCGAAAAGAGATGTGCCATTTATGAGCCATTTCATAAAAATTGTTCTATTATAACGAGGACGATCGTGGAAGCCTTTCTTCAAAATTGGCTGTACTTCCCCTAAAGTTGCGCAAGTGATCTTTTTGTATGCATATTTGGCTTCTTCTTCCTATCGAGAAACGCAGAAGGTATCACGACACTGATTCCGTAGTCGGATGTGTCTACAGCTGCAGCAAGTGAGGTGACGGAACGTGACGCGCGAGCGACAGATTTGACGTGTTTAGAACTTTAATGGCAAAGAGGGACTGTAGACTTCCTCTTGACCACTCCACTATGGCATTCCTGATGGCAGACAGGTTCTTGGCGTTCAGATTTGATAGCTCCGAGCAACTGTTCCTTAATGACCGGTCGGTCTCCCGATTGGTCGTCAGCGTGGCTTTGCGGGCGCCCGTGAAATCTTCTGGATAGCTTGTCGGTGGGCCGCGTCTAGCATTAATGACTTTTGTTTGTAGGAAACACAAACTATTCGGTATTGGACACCCTAAAGCTGCATTTATCTGCGCGAAATCAAGAGCCGTATTCATCCTGCCGCACATCCTATGTGCTGCGACCCTTGTTTATAATGCCATTTATGTAGGTGTTCCCACCTGGAATTTTCGTGAGCGTTTTATATCCCACTTTTTTCAGGACAGCTGGCACTAGCTTTACACCGAGTGGGTGTCAGTCGCAAACACCAACATCAGCGACTTTCATCTGACCAAGTATGGCCTTGCCAAGACTTACTTTCCATGTGGCTCCGTGGAGAGACCGTGCATTATCAGCCAGAAGTACTGACGCATCATGACTACATCATCTAGTCTAGTAGCGTAGTCTGCGCAGACACGTGATAGTTAATTGACTTTTATGACACGGACAATGGAGTCTGATCACACAAAGTTTGTTCACTGATTCAACCACCTCAGCTTTCTGAAGATTTTGCGGGTCCTGCTCGACTGTTGCCGGTCCACTGCGTGCGACTGAACACCCGCGCCAAAATACTATCTTCTTTTCAGTTCACAGGGACGATACTGCCCTAATATTTATCACTGCAGAAAGGTTATACTGCGGAAACGCCCAAGTATCCCAGATAGTACCAGTTTGAGGGCTGACGACGGAATCCCACAAACCCGGTGGGCCTCCACAAGTCCACGGTTTACTTCCAGATTCTGGCTACCGGCCCGTCATGTGGATACAGTTAGTCGGCTCAACCGAAACTATGAAAGTCTGAAACAGGATTGCGAGTCACGTAGCAGGCGCCTTTGACCGAAGATCCGCCAATAACTGCGGTGCACCAAGCTTTGCTGGTGGTAATCAGTTAACCACCGATAGCTTTCCGGGGTAGCTGGGATTGGGCTTGCCAGTCAGTTGCCACTTGCACTCGGGGGTCAATGAAATTTTGGGCGCAATGTTGGGCTGTGATTCTACTGACTCGTTATTGATGAAGGCTAGCGCGCATGCTCAGGTTATGCGGCAGTTCTCTTTCCTGCAAAGGCGACACACGCCCTCGAGAAACGGAGTTGTGCAGCCTGCGAGAATTCTGGCTAGGCTCGTTCTGGAGCTTTTCAAAACAACAGCATTCCTTCTTTTGAGTCACTCCGAAGCGGCTGGCACACAAATGCCGTTTGAAGAGGCAATAGCTGATATAATGTTGCCCACTGGATTGTCAACATGTTGTGGGCGGTTGTGTTACATCGTTGCGTTGTGGCTTTGGTTTTGCCTTGGCTGGGATATCCGAAGTCACCTTGAGGAATTCTGGGCGGTTCCTGTGTCCGGTTTCGGCCATGTCACGTATCAGATCCACTAAGCGTTGGCACTCAGTGTTACCATCCCACAAGGTAGTGTTAACACACTGCTGTGCCTACGCCAACCTTTGATTTTCACTTCCTGCTGCTCGTCATGACCGGAGTACAACAACGGAAACAGATAGTTGGGTTGATCTCCGGTCACTGAGCGAGGCTTGGATCACTCGCGTTTTCGACTGAATGTTGAAGCGTTGGTCACCCAGTCCCCCTGTGCTGCCTCCGAGGATTTGAACGCCAGCTAAACCAATATGGCTGGTCGGTGATAACACAACTTGTGTTCAACGGCAAGGCAATGTTAACGTCAGGTTCATGCATTAAGGGCCCAGTTCACAGGAGCAGCCTAACATCCAGAGCGTTGGTGGCGGCTAACATTTGCACTTTGGAAAGGTCCGCACACTGTCTAAGCTAAGAATTGAATGCGGCACCGATAGAGGTGGAACAAAGTTAGCTGATTGGGTCGATTAGAGATTCGGCAGCAGGTTTAAATGAGTCGTTCGGCCGTAGCATGGGTTACTACAAACCAGATTTTGTATTAGCGTTTCAATAGTTCTCATTTGTGCACGCCGCAGTTGATTCGGTGCTGCGGAGGAGGCGTTTTTGTCATCTCAGTTACGAAATGCGCCGTGAGCTCTTAGGTCCTCCGTTGCTGTAACTGCTCAGATTAACACACCGGGTTTGAAGAAAATGAGGAAGTCTGGCAGAACTCGACTGTCTCATCCTGGAGTAGGCGAAACGGAAGCCTTAGTACTGTAGTTTAATGCGACTTATCCCGCCAAATGCTCACACGTTAAATCAAAAGACGAGCATAAAAGCTCGATCTGCGATGCACGCTGACCATACATGTTTCGGAATCCGAAGATTGAAGTACAGTGGCTAGATTTACTGGTTAAGATTGTTTTATCACAAGGACACGTGTGTCTTGGCTTGTTACCTCCGCTGTCGAGCCCAAACCGGATGCTGGTTTCAAAGGTAGGGGTAATTCTGTCGATGACGTTACGGTTATCCATGTAGCTACTCAACACAAACGCTTCGACAAGTCAAGCATATCCCCGCCTAACTTCTCTGTGACTAGGCAGGAAATGGGTGCACCTCCCCATTCCTTACGCAGTCAAACACTCGACCAGGTGCTGTGAAGGAGACGAAACCCATGCAAAGCGAACCGTTTCCAGTAATGTGGACAGCAACGAGACCCTTGAGCCCGCGTCCACGTGCGGGCGTTGACTGGTTGGGCGTGATAAAGGCACGATTGGTTGTCAAAATTATGAAAGCTATGTCAAATTGACATTGGGAGAAATTTAGGCAAGATTTTTGCATTGAAATTTGCAGCCGAAAATCACAGTTTATGAGGTGTTTAAAACTAGAAAGATAGAAGGCAAGACGAATGAGACATGATGGTAAGAGAACGCAAGCGGGTTTTCATAATAGACACTGGATAGAATCAACTGCACTCATGTCAGCAACGCTCCAGCATTCATAAAAAGGCTGCCAGAAGGCCGTGTGCTTTTGTGAGCATTGTAACTCATCGTTCATGTGGACATCCTGGCCATAAGCACGCATATTGGGCAGTGACCCTCCTTTCAATAGTCAGCGAGTATACAACATGGTCAAGTGTGTCACCACGAGCCGTCCGCTTCTGCCACAGAGCAAGCTCATAAAACTTCCACTCCTTCCTCCATTCACTAATGTCTTAATCGTTGTAACATACAGCGGGATGGTGCTGAGTTGGGTTTACAGTCACTGCCTCAGTCTGATGAACAGGCTACCACGACGCAGACAACCGGCAAGCTACAGACATCCCAAAGTTCACGCATCCCCAAAAATTGGTTTGTGCCAAACAAGGATAATTAGATCACTGTCCTCAGACGCTTTGTCACTGTTGCTGACTCCCAAATACAGAGCATGGGGTATGATAACGCTGGCTCAGTTGAAACTCAGCTCCACCTTCTCCACAGAGGAATAACATTTCTTTCGTTGATTTACACTATCTGGAGGCAGAAAAACTTCCTGACCAAACATCGCGGTTATCAACATTCATATATACTTTACACCAGGATTTCTCTTCTGACAATGACTCCCCTTTATCTTACCTCACGAATAAGAAGTGTCTTGCACTCCAGCGGTAGCCTGGCGGTCACGACTAGCAGAGGCCGGCCGTTTCTTGCTCAAGCTGCATGTCTAGTGACTCAGATTTGACTGAATTCGGCAGATTCGTTCGGTCACCTGAACACAAATCATGATGCAAATTAAGTTAACCTGAGCCGTTTTCTACATCTGCTCACTGCATATCTGTCACCAAACTTTCTCTAGATGTTGGTTGGATAGACTTGGATTTCTGACGTGGAAGGAGGATATTTAGCGTAGAAATCGAGCACTTGAAGGAAGCTGAAGTTTCCAACAAAAGCTTCCAGTTGCCTCTGCCATACGAAAAATATTGCGAACTGCTTAAATTTCCATCACAGCCATTCACCAATCCTTGTGGATCCATTCACTTTCGACAGTTCCTGGAAGGTTCTAGTGTTCGGCAAGCAACCACTCTAATGAAATCAGCCACTACTCAACGAGATTCGAAGGTACTAGTGGCAGTGTGATAAGAATTGTTTTAGGGCATCGTGATGTACAGTGAAGTAAAAAATTCAGGTGAGTTACTGTGCTGCTTATTTCGTCCTATCTAGAGTGAAACTTACCAGGCGCCTGCTCTGAATACCTGCATCCACTTATCCCCATTTTTTGGTCGTTGGAAAGAGAAGAGTATCAGGCAAATTAGTAAGCCTTCGAATTCCGGGCTTTCTCCTAATCACGTTCCGTAATGTGTAGGATCACAGATTATCTCGTGGAGTTACTGTTAGCAGCATGATCTAGCTCTAGCAGTACAGGTTTCTGTGCTCGAACCAGAGCTGCTATCCGGAAGTTGTGGGGACTACCACCTGCTGTAACACGCGCGACGTTTGTTTTCACCCTAAGTGCAGCAGCC
>QNGE01008221.1:0-18247 GCA_008508345.1 Paragonimus westermani
GACTGAGAATCAATGTGATGTCACCTTCATCGACCTCAATGATGTAAATAGACCAATCTTTCTTAATCAGATCAAGCTCATTCCGTTCCGTATCGGTTAAGCGTGAGAGAGCTGGCGGTTTTCGTTGAAAAAAACGCCAAAGGTTCTGAACCGTGCCTTCTCCGCAACATCTGTGGCTAGTTTGATTGCAACAGGTTCAGTTTTGGAAATTATATCTATTGGTTCAATTTGCTTCAGTTAGATTTTGGAATTGAGTCCTTTTTCAGCAGGCCTATCTCGTTCATATTGAGTGGTCGCGGTGGTGCGGATAGTTTACGGCTTTTGCAAAGATCCTGGTCATGCTGGGGGCGAAGTTCTAGGTAGCCAGAGACAAAACTCAGATGATTCTGAACGACTGCGGAATTCCTCCTGGTCCAGTTGCTTACACTGCAGATGCTGTAGAGTTGGCGCTACAACAGGGAGATTAAACATACAAGAAGGCATCAAGCGTCGAAATTGCCCCAAGAAAGCCAAAAAGTGTTACCGAGCTGCCCCCAACCACCTAAACTCCGAGGTAACCCCAGTTTTGCCCCTCGAATCCATTTCCGACTGACTCCCTTCTCAACCCATGACCCACTCAGGAAGGCGCGTCACCTGGGGTAGTTTATTTTTTCTATTTCGCACTTGATGTAAAGTCGATAAATCACTGTGGATATTTCATGCGTGTCAACCAACAGCCAACAGCTTTTCGTAGGTACAACTCCCTGGCTCATGTTGCAAAGAAGACACACGTCACAAATGTAATATACCCAAGCGCTGCAGAACACGTGTCACGGTGGGTATCTTTTTCATCTCTACCATTCACCGGATTCGCCCCTCCTTGCTCCCAGGTATAACGGAACACATAGCAACAGTTGTTGGTCCCAAGGAGGACAACCAGGAATAGGGTAGGACTCTGTGACTGCGGAGTGAATGAATCAGGTGTGGGTGCCTCGCATGCAGTCTGCTTGCAAGTAGGCAACAATTGCTCCAGAATAAAATTCACACAGAGAAGGTGTCTATATTAGTCGCCCTTTTAAGGTGTGAGACCTCATGAGGTCACATTTGACGTCCCAAGAATACGAAAGGTTGTGTGACGTGAGATTTGCCCTAGCAGTACCACCGTACCTGTACACATCAACTTGTGAATGAAAATTTACTAAAAAAAAACACCAAAATTAGTGCGCTGGCGTGGGTGCCGAAGGTCTACTCGTGGCTGCATAATGACTCTGCACCGCATCTATTACTACAGACTATACTCAATAGGAAACAATGTTCTGGCAATCGTCGTTGGGAACTCTGCCCAAAAAATCTGTCAACCGCCCGGATTCTGACAATCGACTGAAGCATTCTTTGGCATTCGTCTTCTCTATCAATTGTCGTGCGGTTGTAATAGAGGCTTCATCACGCCCATCTCTTTAGCACGTTCACTTGTTACATTGAAGTCCGTTCATGTGCAGTGAGTGAACCGACAAACGAATTTCGTTAACAGGCTCGCCGTTTTCGCATTATGACTTCCGATTCGCGTTAACATGAGACTGAGGAAGTTTTGTACGCACGGACCGAACAGCAAGGAACTAGCTTAATGATATTAGTCGAAGGCGGTCTGAAATTAGAGATTTCATTAAGATGAGTTCTGATGTTTACTGCCAGCACTTCCGGAACTTCATAATGCCCACAATTACTTCTCGCAAACTCAGCGAGAAGCTCAAACTCATATCCCATATCTCTCTACGACAGTATCACTTAGATACATCCATATATATTCAGTCGCCCGAGTTTCTCACCAAAACAGTTGCATTTGTTCCAACAGCGGCGGAATTTGTTTGATAAATTCTGAGGTGATTGGAGAGCGACAAAAAGCAGGGAAGACAAAAATCAATACATGTTATGGGGAGTTTTTTGAAGTTGCATACCTTCGTGAACACTTCAGAGATAGCTGAAGTGGTGCACAACAATTTTGACGCATTTTGTGCCCCGGAATGCACGAAGTTGGATAACCACATCAACAGCTTTACATGAACGAAAACATGGGCCACCTTTGGTTCACTCACCGCCGGTAGTTTGATGGTGGAGCCCTCAGTGGGCAAGTGGGTGTGCACCCAACCCTTGTCCACTAACAATTCAAAACGTTGCCTCTAAGAGCGGTCAAAACGTAATCCAACCAAGCATCGTGTTGGAAGAACGCAGTTGGGTATGAGGACAAACCGTATACTATCGATACTACTGAAAATATGGTAAGTTCTCAACCCTAGTCCAGTCTGGGAACAACCAAAAAGAGAAAAAAGAAATACGATATGGGCCCTGACTCATTTGGCGATATTCGAAAACGTTTCAAGCAAGAGGTGTGTACACATTTCGAGTTTGACCTCCCGGTGAACAGCGGGCGACTCGAATTCTGACTGATATTTTTGTTGTCATTGTAGTCCTGTTATTGGTGATACTTATTGTCTTGAGAAACAGATTCCCATCGCTGTTTGGCGTATTTATTTTGTTTATTGTTGCCTGAGTACATATTTTCTCTCTACCACTATTTCTTCGCTTTCCTCTTTGCCCCTGTTACTCACTGCCTTTGCGTATTGTTATCACTCGCCGTTTTTTTCCAAAAACTATGATAGAGTGAAATAAAATCTAGCAACATCGGTGGTATCGAGTGTTCTAGCTGATACGGCTGCCGCATGAGTGTTCAGATCGGCATGCAGTGTTGAATATGCCTACCCTGGTGCTACTTTAATTGTGCCAACTACAAGGAGGACAAGTACACTTTGCTTACTTCTCCAAAAAGGGCACTTACCTGCATGTGGTAGTGTTTTCCAGAAGGTTACGCTTAGTCTGGTAATGTGTCCGTCCCACTACTCTCCACTCTCCAGTGAATAGAAACAAGACACGTCCAAGTGTAGTTGCGAGCCGTCTAAGAATGTCAACGCACTGCAGGTAGCCAGGGCAGGAGAAGCTCTGATTGAAGTAAAAAATGCTTTATCTGACAGGAAGTCAGAATTGAGCTCAGTGAATGAGTATGCTGCACTCGTTCTCCCGGGAGTGACGGTTGCTCATAAGGCAGTGACCTTATCTACTGCTCAACTTGGGTAAGCCGTCACAAACTTCAGGTAGAGAGCACTTTGGGTGAAGAAGTCTGTTTTGTGAGGAAGGTTACCTGCCAGGGTGGTGTTAAACAACTCTTTCCATCTAGAGTTGAAACCTTGGTTGCTGCCAGCAGACTTTGCTCCGAACCACCATGAAGTCACGCGGATTTCTTGTGATGATATCCGCAAAGTTTAGCAACGGGAAAGTGCCGGACGATAAGTTTGGGCTAGAGAAAATTCACGCTAAAATGAAGGCAATCTCACCGTGTCGCTGGCTGCAGGAACGGCAGGAGTGCTGCTAGCTCGACAAAGCCAGGTCACGCGTCAAGGCTGACGTTGGATTTCAAGCTAACGTAAAAATCCTCATCCCAATTCTCAAGAGGAAACCGGCGTCCCTGAATGGGTCGGCCCACGAGCTCGCACTAATGTCCTAGGGGGACGCCTCTATTCTTCCGGATGATCAGTCGTATACGGAGCCGCACGAATCTGAAAGGGTGGTTCCCAAAGGCGGTACGGACCACCACTCTTCTTCCACACCCTCAATACCATCACCTTGAGGGCGTTCCGGTAGAAGTTATCTCATTGGTAAGAATCATGATCTGGGAACAACCACAGCAATCAAAGAAAGAATAAAGGAAATACGATGTGGGCTCTAGCCCATTCGGCGGTACTCAGAAGCGTGTCATATTAGAAAATGCGTTGAACCTCCGGGTTCGTTAAAGAACACTTGGAACTGCACAGGTTACGTAGCTTCATAGAGTAGAATATTGAATGAGTCGTCACTAAAACTACGCGCATTCGCTGCGAGTATTTGATTGCATAACCGAAGGATGTGGTACCGAACTCTTATCAGGCCTTCAGTAGCGGACGTACGCAGAATCGTGCGTACAGGTCCGACAAGCAAGAAGACAGGGCTACAGACGGGATTTTTGAAGGGGCCTCATGATCGCCGGTCATTAGATGACAGTAGGACGTGTTATGAATTCTATATACGCCTAAGTGAACATCAGTAGTTCACGTGGAACGAATAAACTGCGTTGGAAGGGGAAACCATCTTGGTTTAGCTGGTGTCGTTGTGAAATGATTGGATAATCTCTTTTGGAGTTCTGGCTGATTACTCCATCTTCGGTGAGTTACCTTCAGTCTGGTGTGGGCGATTTGCTACATGGGTATAGTTGTTCTGTATTTCTGATCACACAGGACCCAGTTCCATGAGGAAGGTTCCACACGCCGTCGATGGTGAAAATTATACGTATATATTGTAGTCTGCTTGATAAATTTAGGCTTTGGTCGTTTGGAACTCAACTGATAGGTTGTTGTCATAATGGTTGGCCAGATTTCTGTCCCCCCCAATTTTCCTCTACTCCCATATTTGTCTGACAAGATATCCCATTTTTATATGACATTAATAATAATATATATTTATCATTGCATATGTAAGAAGCGCGTTCGGATATACGGGATCATTGTCGATGGTTACAGGCGGCACAAAACGACAAATGAGTAGCTTCAAAAAGTGAACCCTCCTGTCATAATAGGTGCGATCAGAAAAAAAACGATTGTAGTTTACAAAGATTTGACGCACACAGTGGCAAGGAGTATGGTTTGCTTGCTCCACAGATGTAGTCCAAAAATGTGACGTTACACTAATTTACTTTTTACAAGGCTGTGTGTGGGTCGATTTTTCTAATAATTCAAGGTCAATCTGGGGGTATTTCTTGCAAATTGAAACCGACACTAAGAGGACGCGCGTAGCACGTTTTACAAACGCGGATAGTCACTCTTCCTCTCCACTGTGTTGCAGAGCCAGTGGTTTGTACAGTCTCCGGGGAAGAGGCTCCAATTAAGGACAGATTGTTTGATCGAACCGTGATGTAATGTCCCATATATTTTCTTGCCTTTTCCTTACTTTTGTAGCGGTGTTGCGTGTTCTTGATAAACTGTTACCAACACGAAGTTGCTCGCCCTCCTTACAGGTATACTACAATCTCAATGAATCTTTAGGATGCTCCGCCATCAAGTGATACAATTAGCGTCGGAAAAGTGTTGAAATAATTTGACTTCGGCGAGGAGGGACGGGAAATTCGGAAATCCGACAAACGACTGTATAGACTCCAACGCAGGACTTCGTGGATTGCGAGAAATCGTCGAAAAGTTGAAAATCCCGCGAAACGTTCGGTTTAGAACAGGTTTCATGCGTCCAGTCGTCGCAGAATGTTTGCTTGCACAGCCGGTGTTTACGGGATTAAGAAAAAGGAACGCAATGCCACTTGGTAAATAAGAAAATGTGGAGTGGTCACATTTGCTACGACGAATAACGTATGCTCAACATTTTTGACGAAGATTTTGTGTGCCAATAATATATTAGTCTTGTTCAATAAGATATGAACTCTGTCGACTGTTTTGTTGTGGCATTTCGCGATTTATTCAGAAACCGGAATATTGAGTCGACCATTCAATGGCCACATGAAATGTGCATGTTCCCAGTATAGGCCATATAAAATCACTTCACTGGATTTACTAATAGGCGCTAGTCCGACATTTTCAAACAATTCGGGTGACAACTGCTGATAAATAAACACATGAACACAATGATGTTGAGCTCACAACGGTTTCGTGAGTATGCAGTAAGTCAAAGTCTAGATGGGGGTGTGAGTGAATGATGGGGTTGCAAGGAACCGTTTCAAGCGAGTATTATTGAGGCGGGTTTGACAGCGGGGCGGGTATTTACGCTGTACGCATCTGACGGCTAAACGTTTCCCGGAACACACTCAGAAAGTCTTCGGAGGATAGGTGGAGTTTGAAGATAGCAACTATGTTTGGTAGAGTAGTTGTCCAAGCTCTCTTTAAAACGCCAGAAACTGTTACTGGCTGTGACTTCATTCGGAAGTTTATTCCCCTCCGGTGGGGACAGAACCACTGAGCAATTGACAACCATGAGTAATGATATCCGATTTGTTCGCTGAGAACGTCATCAGCCATGTTTTTCACCACAATCACGGTGACACTAGGTCCTGTGGTACAATTCGTAGACGGAAGGCAATGCTACTGGGCTGGTGGAAGGTGTAAACGATTTTGATATCTTTAGTAAAGAGGGAAAGATTTATCCGCAAATGAGGAAGGGCTTACCGTGCTTAACAACATCGCGTACGTATATACAGTTGGGATGGCAATGCTTCTACAACGCTCTCTCTAATCACCCCAATGGTCGCTGGTTTTGGAACTGAGCGGTGCTCTCTTATTCCGATTGCTTGGGTGCGGCCTTCAAGATATGACGGAAGCAAACTATATAAGGGATCTTGTGTGCCAAAGGATGCTATTTTGATCGAGGGGCGCTGATGTGGCACACCATCAGAGGCCTTTTACATGTGTGGAGGCAAAATGATTGCCGCATTTCCTGCGTCGACGGACATCGATATTTGGTTTAGGAATTCTTGTTGGAATGCCATACAAGATCGCTTACTAAGGAGATCGCGCTGTGAAAGTTTTATAAATTTACATTACTTTAAGAACTCGGCAGTGTGCATCTTCGCTATCCTTTCAAACATTCTCGAGCAGATCGATGGGTGGCTGATTAAAAGATATCATCAACGCCCTGTCTTGAACCACTTTTGTGGCGAAGCACACTGATTGACTTTTCCGTTAAAACGAGAAGGCCCTAGAGAAGAGTGATAAGATAACAAAGTAGGTAAAAGGCTAGGTATATCCTCACCTGCATGCTTAGTGACCATTGGTGAGATACCACCTGGTCCAGGATGGATCAAATGTTTAATGGTAGCTAACTGTGTGCGACTAATTTAGAAGTCAATCAGAAAATTACTCAGACCTTCATACGTTTCCGATGGAGTAGGAACAGGTGAAAGGATATGTTTATCGCTAAACGAGGCAGCAAAATGCGCGTTAGAGATTTCACTTATTGCAACGGGGTCACCAACAACTGTTTTGTTTTTGTGAGTAATAAATTTCATAGCAGAGTACCCCATGGAATTTCTCCGCCTCATCAGCCGCATTGGGTCCACGCATCTCTGATCACTACAGAGCACGAGTTTCCCTTCGTTTGTATGACGCATTTGCGTCTGACTTCATGTCTTCAAACATTTTGCTCAACAGGCAGAAATCTAATGTTCTTCCGTAACCCGATTTAAGCATTCTAATTCTGTCAGCCACTTTTGCAGTTAGGATCCCACTTTGTACGTACGAATCGAGACGTTTCGACTTTACAGGAGCTAGAACGCTGATGCAAAACGTCGGATGTGTTCGGGCCTGGTGTGAGAGAGGAATAGTGCAATTTAAGGATCTTATTGGGAAGACTAAGCATTCCACTCAGTGAATTTGATCGGACGGTAGAATACAACTGCCGGTTGGGTAGCCACATTGAAACCAGGCAGATATTTGACGACACTGTGGTCGCTTCCTGGAAATTGTTATGGAACAGATGTCTTTACAGACGAGATGCGTACGGTGAATATGATATCCAATATATGCCTGTTTCTGGTGGGCGCTAGAACATGCTGGCTTCATCCATCCAGTTGGAAGCACGAACGAAATTTTTTTGCTTTGCTGTAGCCAAGAGTGTGGTCCAGGAGATGTTTGGTGGGTTAAAGTCCTCACCTATTAGTTTGTGTTCGCAAGGCACGTTTGGCACGCGATTCGTCATCTCTAAAATGCCAACCAAGTGTTCGCTAGTGATTTTTTGCGATCTGTGGATGCATTCTATAAGTAGGTCGCGAGAACCAATAGAGACCATTTACCAAAATCAGTCTTCGCTTTTATGAAGAGTAGACTCATCAAGTGTTACTACGGAAAACTGCTCCCTTAGGTAAATAATGCCTTCACCACTTCGTCCTGTGAGACGATTCCTACGACTGACTGAGTTTGCGAGGGAATGCCACGTCTCAGTCACGAGAATGATATGGAGATTAGATAAAAGGACAAAGGATTTAAAGATGTGTATCAAAGAAGCGGAGAGTTCTATCGTCGCCCAATATCGACGTGACCATTCTAGTAGGTGTTTTGTGGCGGTTTAGCCAAAAACGTTAAAAAACGGCCAAGAACATGATGACGCCAATGAAAACGACAACGTGAAGAAATGGGTGCAAAAATACGTGTAAAATAAAACGAGAGACGTACCCTACTGGCCAGCGATCAAGCGGCTTCTCTAGATATCTCGGCTGCAACCGTGTCTTTTTGCTTATCGGTACTGTACACACGGCTCTGTGTGCTTCCACCGTAGATGACCTGGAAGGAGTTTGGCACCACTTTCTTCAGTTGTGGATTCAATTGCATGCAGCGACTCGTTTATGTTCCTACTCATCAAGGCCGTTCAACCTGTGAATTTTCAGGCGTGTAACGATTTTTCAACGGTCTTAGTGACCGGCTTGCGCGTTAGATGTTTGAATCCTGAGCCACTGGGATTCACTCAGTTCGTCTGGTCCAATATCCAGCAGTTTTATGTTTGCACGAAGAGCATTCGTTGTATGTACTTTTGAAATGTGATCGCGGACCTCCGACTAGACCCCATCTCCCCGAATGTTTATCCCTGTTCATCCAACTTCCCCCTGTTTCGGACCGTTAATTGTACCTCGATCTAGAAGTTCCAGCTTTATCGTGTCAATTTGATAGTTATCGGCGATTGCAGCGATTTGTACACGGGTTCGAGGCTGGGGGTGCAATCCACCCGGATCCAGTCAGTTTGTTCGTTTCGATGTCCGGCGGTTTTCTGTTGACCTGAAAGGCAGTCGTTGAAAACGAGGTGTAGCACCGCTCTTGGGGGTTACAGAAAGTACCAAGAACAGGGTAAAATAATAATCTAGCAAAACAGGATAATTTATTAATTTAACGGTTTATTAAGTAGATGATAATCCAATAACACTTTGAGACGGTCTTTAGAATAGATGCTAACAATCTCTAGTGGTAGGTCGTTCCAGTAGGTGATAACCCTATACGAGAAGAACTGTTGTCTTAGGAAGGTCCGAGGTCGAAGCTTATAGAGCTTCTTGTCGTGACCCCTTCGACTGTTATCACTCACTAGGGTGAAGAATTGTTGCACGATTCCTGTGCTTAAGAGAAATTGCGTAAGAATTGAGTCGCCGTGGAGTCTACGAAACTCAAGTAGATAAAGATCGAGAATTTCAAGGCGAGACTCGTAGGACAGATGCCGTAAGCCAGTGACCATTTTGGTGGCTACTCGCTGGACACGTTCACTGGCGAGCATGTCCTCCTTCAAACCGGTGTAGACGACTTGATTGGCATACTCGAGCAATGGTCTTATGTAGACTCTGTAAAGCGTGTGAAAGGCGCGCTTGTCAATCCAGGGGAAGGTTCGTTCGATCATCCCGAGAGTCATGAGACCTTTTTTGGCGGCCAGCTGGTGATGATAAGAGAAAGAAAAACCAGACGATAGCCAGATCCCTAGGTCTTTCTTAAGGTCTAGTTCCGTGATATCTACTACACTTTTTACACCATGTATCACGAATAGGTTCCCGGAGTCTCCTCCGAGTGACATGTGCGAACGCTTACTAAGGTTTAGATGGAGACTCCAATCATCTAACCAGCAATTAATACGATCAAGGTCAACCTGCAATGCATTGGGGTCACAGGCGTTCTAGATTTTTAAGTCGTTGGCATAATTGCATGATGGCAAATGGCAGTTCTCGGTCATTGTACTTTGTTCGGGGGGTGCGTGTATCACCCTTTTTTGGAGCTCGGCTGGCCCCAGTGTTTTCGAACCCGGTGATTGTTCAGAAGTCTTCTGAGTGGAAATGCTCTATTATCTGGGCATTAGTTGATCTTCAGACTGTTGGGCACCAAACTATAATTCGTTTTCCGGAGAAGATCCCTTATCAAGACTTATGAGTTTGTCCAATTATTTCCTCTTATAATTTGTTCAGTGGTACGGTGATATTCAGATCCGGTCTTGCTTTGAATATCTGGGATCATTGTTTCATCGCTACACGTTGCTCAACGTTTCTGCGGAAAACCACACAGTAATCAGAAATGCTTTGCAGCACCGCCCTCAGCGGTTGAAAACTGCACGAAGAACACAGTAAAGTTCTAATATAACAATATCTCAGGTGGGTGGGATTTTAACAACACCTCGAAACGTTCCCTGGGATGGCAACTGATGGTCTCTTGTAGAAGATAGTCGCAACGGTTAGTGAACATTTAGGAGAACTGTGACTCGGGGAATGTCAGTGGGCGAAACTTGCGGATTTTCTTATCATGACCCCTTTGGCCGTTATCAGCTACTGGCGTGAAGAGTTTTTGTACAATTCCTGCTCTGAATAAAAAGTGTGTAGGGAGTAAGTTACCGCAGGGTCCTCGAAACTCAAATAGATGAGGATCAAGGTTTCAATACGAGACTTATAGGAGAAACGCCGCAAGCCTGTGTCCATTTTGGTAGCTAATCGCTGGGCAGTTTGGATGATGAATATATTCATTATGAAACCGGTGTATACAGCTCGATTGACGTACCCAAGTAGTGGTCTTATATTTACCACGTAAGGCGTTCAGGAGACCTGCCTATCTATGCGAGAAAAGGTTAATATTACCGTCTCAGGAATCCCAAGTTTCTTTTTGGTGGCCGCCTCATGACGGTAAGTGGAGTATAACCTGGGTGACAGCCAAATCCCCAGGTCTCTTTCATGGTCAACGTTTGCGATAACAACTACGCTTTGTGCGCTATGCATCACGAAGAGGTTCCATGAGTCGCCTCCGAAAGGCGTGTACAACTGATTACGTTCAGAGAGAAACGCACTTCATCCTACCGGCACTTGATACGTTCAGGGACAATTTGTAGTGGGTCGGGAGCAGAAACTTTCCAAATTTTTAGGTCATCAGCATAGAGGGCAACAGTGTAACAATGGGGCTGCGAATGTCGTTGACGCATGCCAGAAACAATAGCAGACCAAGCACAAGTCCTTCAGGAAGTCCAGCGAAGAGCAAAGAGGAGAAGACAAGGCCGATCCGGTTTTCGCTCTATCAGTTCTGTTACTAATAAAGGACTGTATCAGGCACAGAACATCTCCTTGGATTTTATAAGCTGTCAGTTAGTCTGCAAGAGGGCCGTGTGGGACACGGTCGAAAAATAACAGGAACGTGATCATTGTCCTTGGCTTCCCTCAAGCTTTCTATAAAGACAAGCATATTGTTTTTGTATGACCGGTCTAGATGGACGTCGTGCTGAATAAAGAAATAAAGAGTATTTGATAATAAACGCTCGAAGAAGGCGCATTATAGCAGATGCTCAATTATCGTACTTACGAAGCTGATGGAGCTAATCAGCCAGTAACTAGCAGAGAACTGACGAAGGCCTTATTTGAATATGATGTGAGGGTGGCCTCTTTCCATGCTCTCAAAAAGAGTTTGAACAAACTTTGGAGGGGGGCCGACAAACCAGAAGCCACTACTTCGAGGATTTGGAAATGAACCCCGTAAGTGCCCATTGCACTCCAACGTCCCAATCAGGGAAGCCAACTATCGGAAGTGAGTACTCATTGACCCGTTTCCCAACGATTCAAGTTCACACCGAGCTACGCGCAACCTGTTGATCCGGTGAATGCCTACTAATATTCGGCGAAGGAGATAATGTACTCGAAGAAGTCAACAACTGGGATTCCTGAACCAAATATCGATGTCCGTCGACGCAGGAAATGCGGCAATCATTTTGCCTCCACACATGTAAAAGGCCTCTGATGGTGTGCCACATCAGCGCCCCTCGATCAAAATAGCATCCTTTGGCACACAAGATCCCTTATATAGTTTGCTTCCGTCATATCTTGAAGGCCGCACCCAAGCAATCGGAATAAGAGAGCACCGCTCAGTTCCAAAACCAGCGACCATTGGGGTGATTAGAGAGAGCGTTGTAGAAGCATTGCCATCCCAACTGTATATACGTACGCGATGTTGTTAAGCACGGTAAGCCCTTCCTCATTTGCGGATAAATCTTTCCCTCTTTACTAAAGATATCAAAATCGTTTACACCTTCCACCAGCCCAGTAGCATTGCCTTCCGTCTACGAATTGTACCACAGGACCTAGTGTCACCGTGATTGTGGTGAAAAACATGGCTGATGACGTTCTCAGCGAACAAATCGGATATCATTACTCATGGTTGTCAATTGCTCAGTGGTTCTGTCCCCACCGGAGGGGAATAAACTTCCGAATGAAGTCACAGCCAGTAACAGTTTCTGGCGTTTTAAAGAGAGCTTGGACAACTACTCTACCAAACATAGTTGCTATCTTCAAACTCCACCTATCCTCCGAAGACTTTCTGAGTGTGTTCCGGGAAACGTTTAGCCGTCAGATGCGTACAGCGTAAATACCCGCCCCGCTGTCAAACCCGCCTCAATAATACTCGCTTGAAACGGTTCCTTGCAACCCCATCATTCACTCACACCCCCATCTAGACTTTGACTTACTGCATACTCACGAAACCGTTGTGAGCTCAACATCATTGTGTTCATGTGTTTATTTATCAGCAGTTGTCACCCGAATTGTTTGAAAATGTCGGACTAGCGCCTATTAGTAAATCCAGTGAAGTGATTTTATATGGCCTATACTGGGAACATGCACATTTCATGTGGCCATTGAATGGTCGACTCAATATTCCGGTTTCTGAATAAATCGCGAAATGCCACAACAAAACAGTCGACAGAGTTCATATCTTATTGAACAAGACTAATATATTATTGGCACACAAAATCTTCGTCAAAAATGTTGAGCATACGTTATTCGTCGTAGCAAATGTGACCACTCCACATTTTCTTATTTACCAAGTGGCATTGCGTTCCTTTTTCTTAATCCCGTAAACACCGGCTGTGCAAGCAAACATTCTGCGACGACTGGACGCATGAAACCTGTTCTAAACCGAACGTTTCGCGGGATTTTCAACTTTTCGACGATTTCTCGCAATCCACGAAGTCCTGCGTTGGAGTCTATACAGTCGTTTGTCGGATTTCCGAATTTCCCGTCCCTCCTCGCCGAAGTCAAATTATTTCAACACTTTTCCGACGCTAATTGTATCACTTGATGGCGGAGCATCCTAAAGATTCATTGAGATTGTAGTATACCTGTAAGGAGGGCGAGCAACTTCGTGTTGGTAACAGTTTATCAAGAACACGCAACACCGCTACAAAAGTAAGGAAAAGGCAAGAAAATATATGGGACATTACATCACGGTTCGATCAAACAATCTGTCCTTAATTGGAGCCTCTTCCCCGGAGACTGTACAAACCACTGGCTCTGCAACACAGTGGAGAGGAAGAGTGACTATCCGCGTTTGTAAAACGTGCTACGCGCGTCCTCTTAGTGTCGGTTTCAATTTGCAAGAAATACCCCCAGATTGACCTTGAATTATTAGAAAAATCGACCCACACACAGCCTTGTAAAAAGTAAATTAGTGTAACGTCACATTTTTGGACTACATCTGTGGAGCAAGCAAACCATACTCCTTGCCACTGTGTGCGTCAAATCTTTGTAAACTACAATCGTTTTTTTTCTGATCGCACCTATTATGACAGGAGGGTTCACTTTTTGAAGCTACTCATTTGTCGTTTTGTGCCGCCTGTAACCATCGACAATGATCCCGTATATCCGAACGCGCTTCTTACATATGCAATGATAAATATATATTATTATTAATGTCATATAAAAATGGGATATCTTGTCAGACAAATATGGGAGTAGAGGAAAATTGGGGGGGACAGAAATCTGGCCAACCATTATGACAACAACCTATCAGTTGAGTTCCAAACGACCAAAGCCTAAATTTATCAAGCAGACTACAATATATACGTATAATTTTCACCATCGACGGCGTGTGGAACCTTCCTCATGGAACTGGGTCCTGTGTGATCAGAAATACAGAACAACTATACCCATGTAGCAAATCGCCCACACCAGACTGAAGGTAACTCACCGAAGATGGAGTAATCAGCCAGAACTCCAAAAGAGATTATCCAATCATTTCACAACGACACCAGCTAAACCAAGATGGTTTCCCCTTCCAACGCAGTTTATTCGTTCCACGTGAACTACTGATGTTCACTTAGGCGTATATAGAATTCATAACACGTCCTACTGTCATCTAATGACCGGCGATCATGAGGCCCCTTCAAAAATCCCGTCTGTAGCCCTGTCTTCTTGCTTGTCGGACCTGTACGCACGATTCTGCGTACGTCCGCTACTGAAGGCCTGATAAGAGTTCGGTACCACATCCTTCGGTTATGCAATCAAATACTCGCAGCGAATGCGCGTAGTTTTAGTGACGACTCATTCAATATTCTACTCTATGAAGCTACGTAACCTGTGCAGTTCCAAGTGTTCTTTAACGAACCCGGAGGTTCAACGCATTTTCTAATATGACACGCTTCTGAGTACCGCCGAATGGGCTAGAGCCCACATCGTATTTCCTTTATTCTTTCTTTGATTGCTGTGGTTGTTCCCAGATCATGATTCTTACCAATGAGATAACTTCTACCGGAACGCCCTCAAGGTGATGGTATTGAGGGTGTGGAAGAAGAGTGGTGGTCCGTACCGCCTTTGGGAACCACCCTTTCAGATTCGTGCGGCTCCGTATACGACTGATCATCCGGAAGAATAGAGGCGTCCCCCTAGGACATTAGTGCGAGCTCGTGGGCCGACCCATTCAGGGACGCCGGTTTCCTCTTGAGAATTGGGATGAGGATTTTTACGTTAGCTTGAAATCCAACGTCAGCCTTGACGCGTGACCTGGCTTTGTCGAGCTAGCAGCACTCCTGCCGTTCCTGCAGCCAGCGACACGGTGAGATTGCCTTCATTTTAGCGTGAATTTTCTCTAGCCCAAACTTATCGTCCGGCACTTTCCCGTTGCTAAACTTTGCGGATATCATCACAAGAAATCCGCGTGACTTCATGGTGGTTCGGAGCAAAGTCTGCTGGCAGCAACCAAGGTTTCAACTCTAGATGGAAAGAGTTGTTTAACACCACCCTGGCAGGTAACCTTCCTCACAAAACAGACTTCTTCACCCAAAGTGCTCTCTACCTGAAGTTTGTGACGGCTTACCCAAGTTGAGCAGTAGATAAGGTCACTGCCTTATGAGCAACCGTCACTCCCGGGAGAACGAGTGCAGCATACTCATTCACTGAGCTCAATTCTGACTTCCTGTCAGATAAAGCATTTTTTACTTCAATCAGAGCTTCTCCTGCCCTGGCTACCTGCAGTGCGTTGACATTCTTAGACGGCTCGCAACTACACTTGGACGTGTCTTGTTTCTATTCACTGGAGAGTGGAGAGTAGTGGGACGGACACATTACCAGACTAAGCGTAACCTTCTGGAAAACACTACCACATGCAGGTAAGTGCCCTTTTTGGAGAAGTAAGCAAAGTGTACTTGTCCTCCTTGTAGTTGGCACAATTAAAGTAGCACCAGGGTAGGCATATTCAACACTGCATGCCGATCTGAACACTCATGCGGCAGCCGTATCAGCTAGAACACTCGATACCACCGATGTTGCTAGATTTTATTTCACTCTATCATAGTTTTTGGAAAAAAACGGCGAGTGATAACAATACGCAAAGGCAGTGAGTAACAGGGGCAAAGAGGAAAGCGAAGAAATAGTGGTAGAGAGAAAATATGTACTCAGGCAACAATAAACAAAATAAATACGCCAAACAGCGATGGGAATCTGTTTCTCAAGACAATAAGTATCACCAATAACAGGACTACAATGACAACAAAAATATCAGTCAGAATTCGAGTCGCCCGCTGTTCACCGGGAGGTCAAACTCGAAATGTGTACACACCTCTTGCTTGAAACGTTTTCGAATATCGCCAAATGAGTCAGGGCCCATATCGTATTTCTTTTTTCTCTTTTTGGTTGTTCCCAGACTGGACTAGGGTTGAGAACTTACCATATTTTCAGTAGTATCGATAGTATACGGTTTGTCCTCATACCCAACTGCGTTCTTCCAACACGATGCTTGGTTGGATTACGTTTTGACCGCTCTTAGAGGCAACGTTTTGAATTGTTAGTGGACAAGGGTTGGGTGCACACCCACTTGCCCACTGAGGGCTCCACCATCAAACTACCGGCGGTGAGTGAACCAAAGGTGGCCCATGTTTTCGTTCATGTAAAGCTGTTGATGTGGTTATCCAACTTCGTGCATTCCGGGGCACAAAATGCGTCAAAATTGTTGTGCACCACTTCAGCTATCTCTGAAGTGTTCACGAAGGTATGCAACTTCAAAAAACTCCCCATAACATGTATTGATTTTTGTCTTCCCTGCTTTTTGTCGCTCTCCAATCACCTCAGAATTTATCAAACAAATTCCGCCGCTGTTGGAACAAATGCAACTGTTTTGGTGAGAAACTCGGGCGACTGAATATATATGGATGTATCTAAGTGATACTGTCGTAGAGAGATATGGGATATGAGTTTGAGCTTCTCGCTGAGTTTGCGAGAAGTAATTGTGGGCATTATGAAGTTCCGGAAGTGCTGGCAGTAAACATCAGAACTCATCTTAATGAAATCTCTAATTTCAGACCGCCTTCGACTAATATCATTAAGCTAGTTCCTTGCTGTTCGGTCCGTGCGTACAAAACTTCCTCAGTCTCATGTTAACGCGAATCGGAAGTCATAATGCGAAAACGGCGAGCCTGTTAACGAAATTCGTTTGTCGGTTCACTCACTGCACATGAACGGACTTCAATGTAACAAGTGAACGTGCTAAAGAGATGGGCGTGATGAAGCCTCTATTACAACCGCACGACAATTGATAGAGAAGACGAATGCCAAAGAATGCTTCAGTCGATTGTCAGAATCCGGGCGGTTGACAGATTTTTTGGGCAGAGTTCCCAACGACGATTGCCAGAACATTGTTTCCTATTGAGTATAGTCTGTAGTAATAGATGCGGTGCAGAGTCATTATGCAGCCACGAGTAGACCTTCGGCACCCACGCCAGCGCACTAATTTTGGTGTTTTTTTTTAGTAAATTTTCATTCACAAGTTGATGTGTACAGGTACGGTGGTACTGCTAGGGCAAATCTCACGTCACACAACCTTTCGTATTCTTGGGACGTCAAATGTGACCTCATGAGGTCTCACACCTTAAAAGGGCGACTAATATAGACACCTTCTCTGTGTGAATTTTATTCTGGAGCAATTGTTGCCTACTTGCAAGCAGACTGCATGCGAGGCACCCACACCTGATTCATTCACTCCGCAGTCACAGAGTCCTACCCTATTCCTGGTTGTCCTCCTTGGGACCAACAACTGTTGCTATGTGTTCCGTTATACCTGGGAGCAAGGAGGGGCGAATCCGGTGAATGGTAGAGATGAAAAAGATACCCACCGTGACACGTGTTCTGCAGCGCTTGGGTATATTACATTTGTGACGTGTGTCTTCTTTGCAACATGAGCCAGGGAGTTGTACCTACGAAAAGCTGTTGGCTGTTGGTTGACACGCATGAAATATCCACAGTGATTTATCGACTTTACATCAAGTGCGAAATAGAAAAAATAAACTACCCCAGGTGACGCGCCTTCCTGAGTGGGTCATGGGTTGAGAAGGGAGTCAGTCGGAAATGGATTCGAGGGGCAAAACTGGGGTTACCTCGGAGTTTAGGTGGTTGGGGGCAGCTCGGTAACACTTTTTGGCTTTCTTGGGGCAATTTCGACGCTTGATGCCTTCTTGTATGTTTAATCTCCCTGTTGTAGCGCCAACTCTACAGCATCTGCAGTGTAAGCAACTGGACCAGGAGGAATTCCGCAGTCGTTCAGAATCATCTGAGTTTTGTCTCTGGCTACCTAGAACTTCGCCCCCAGCATGACCAGGATCTTTGCAAAAGCCGTAAACTATCCGCACCACCGCGACCACTCAATATGAACGAGATAGGCCTGCTGAAAAAGGACTCAATTCCAAAATCTAACTGAAGCAAATTGAACCAATAGATATAATTTCCAAAACTGAACCTGTTGCAATCAAACTAGCCACAGATGTTGCGGAGAAGGCACGGTTCAGAACCTTTGGCGTTTTTTTCAACGAAAACCGCCAGCTCTCTCACGCTTAACCGATACGGAACGGAATGAGCTTGATCTGATTAAGAAAGATTGGTCTATTTACATCATTGAGGTCGATGAAGGTGACATCACATTGATTCTCAGTC
>QNGE01008223.1:0-18238 GCA_008508345.1 Paragonimus westermani
AATTAAGTTGACCTCACTTCTCGCAAATGTTTCCACCGTCTGGTAGCCCATACGGGCACTCATATCTTGGTCGATCTCCATTACATCTTCGAACTTCATGATGCTTCCCGACGCGAAACACAAAAGCTTTGCAGAAGTCTACCAGTATTCTGCTCTAACCAACCTACTTGCTGACCTGATAGCAAGCGGAGACCTTTGCGCACACAGTGTGCATCAGTTCACGTTGTGGGTGCATTCGCAATCCCCATATGCCATTAGCAAACACGAAGACATGCATAGATGCGTCATTCATCGAAACTCTTGATCGAGCAACTACGGTCTGTCTGTGTTATCAAAAACAAAACACGTCTTGTTTTCAACAAGATATATCCTGTCATTGAATACAATTATCCGTTCGATTAAAGGTTGTGGCCATCTATCACCTCTCGTTTCGACCGTGAATCACTTCAAACATCCTATGATCCTTCAAACTGCAAACTGACTGTGTTCTGCGAGTGAAGTGAAACAATTCAACCTCCCATTCCAGTCGACAATCAACCGTCCGTAGCAAACAGATATTTGACTAGCCAATAGCTTGAAGCGCTGTGATATGCCCACATTTGCAATGTGTGCAGTTAGCTTATCGATCGAGTGGAACGGTTCTTGGGAGGGAATGGTGCATCTGCATTTCATCTACCCTGTTAATGAAGGTAATCCGTTCGAGTTCAGCCACTGTGTATTAGGCGTTTCTGATTGACATGCTTACGTTGTCTACAAACGTATAAGTGCTATCAGCGATGCTGGCTCGCATGTGCCTGAGTGATCTGGACGTGTGCAGAGAGGGTGGTGTTCATAGCTAGTTGACGCAATGGCCTAAAGTCTATTGTCGGATTTTCGACCCAGGGTTCTCAAGTTGCGCGGTAGTCTCATTAATGAGCGGTATAACCATGCATGTTTCATTGTGTTATAGTCATAGAAACTATCCTGTCAAACTGCTTGAATCCTCATTACTTTTCCGCAGTTAATGTTTTCTGTTTGAAGAATTTGCGTCGGATATTTAGCAACATGTGTATCATAATGAGGTGGATTACCGAATCGGAGGTGTGAGTGTTCCAGCCCTCAGCGGAATTCCTTAACGTGGCAGAGAGTTACGTGCCAAAACGCACAGTGGGCTGATCAAGGACAGCATGGACTACCGCATGAGCCATCGCTCAAGTGAATCGGGCGAACGGACGAGACATGGTATGGAAAATGGTGTGGATGACCAGATCGGGGACACGATTGCCCCAACACTCGGAGGACTATGTGGACACGGTCGTCGAATACGGTCAAAGCCAACAGTGGATAGATTTCAGACAAAACGAGCGACCGGACGAGCCATCGGCCACCGAGGTCGGACCAACGGACGAGGAATGGCAGGCGGAAAGCCCCGAAAGAAAGCGCCGATCGCACACACCAACCGACCAGAAGTACACCCGACGTGTGAACGGAAACCGCGGTTGTTGTGGACCGGAATTCTGCATCATAAACGCGAGCACACGCGCAACACGGCAACCAGCGATTTGGACGATAAAGCCTGTGCTCTATTGAACGTCAGTGTCGTCACAGCAATTACACTAACACAACACTTTCGAGACCTGTCTGTTCAGAACAGGTCAGGTCATTAGAAATGAAACGAAATATTGGGTGTGTTCAAACTAATTCATTCGCACGATGGTATGCCAACCAATTTCACTTGAGCGTTGTTGCCACGATGTTTTCCAAAATATTTACCGGAGTAGTTTGTTATGTTTCCATAAAATGGGTCGTCTTCCACAAGTTAACTATTTAACGGTCCAAAAGTTGTTTGCTCAATGTTACAACTAACGTGTTCTGGTTGGAAGTAAGTTACATGAGGTGAACATGCCTGCCTGTGTCGTTTCATGTCTTGTTACTGACCAGTTCTGATCCACACATTCGCATTCTCACTGACTTTCTAGTCTACCCATTCCGTGTTTTATGCATCCTTCCGAAAGAGGCTGATTCGAAAGTCTATCAGACTGCGCCAGACTCAGTCGGTTGCCAGTGTAATTATATACATGTCACCCTGAAATCCCCTGCTACACATCAGTAATCAAAATACCGCCCGGCATTTCAGTGACTTCCGTGATTTCAACCTAGACAAAAATCCCAGTCGAGGGTTCATCGGTTGAAGTTAACAGGACGGTTACTGTCTCCTCTACAGTAAATCGGACAATCAGAGCACTACTCACAAGCGAACTTGGTTGAGTGTTCATATGTGATGATTCAGTCGTTAATAATGTGAAATCGATGGTGCAGTGGTCAACAAGGTTGCTTCATGTGGGTGTGTCCGGAGTTCTATCCCCGGTCGTAGCACGGATATGCACCATCGACGAGCTCCAGTGAAAGCAAAACTCGAGTCCAGTGCTAGTCTTTGCGGAAGGAGCCGGCTGCAAAATGTGTCTGAATGCGACGGCTGCGATCAATTGCAAGAGACCTCCGACTTAGGTAAACTGAAAACACACTACTGCTCATCAGTTTGTCACAGATAGTCAAATTTACCGATAACCGTGTTGATGATCTACAGAGGACTAAGGTTGTTAATGTTATGTCTAGAGAGACACGAGTGCCTTGTGCGAGTTCAGAAACACTGCAACCACAGACGGGGTAGTCAGATGTTATGGGTCGCCAGACCTCCACTTCCATGTCTACACAGTTTTGGCGTCTGTACACACTGATGTATGCCAACAGATCGGTGTCGGATTTGCACAGCTCTCAGGCTAAACACAGTGTCACTCAGTTGTTTCGCTTCTGTCATAACAGACGCTGCCACTCAGAATGCGTTGGCCAATTTTCTTCTCAGGATACCTCACGATCAGTCGTTTGAACCCAGACATCATGGTTGGTGGTACGAGAAGACCGAGAACTAGTGTTCAATGTACTAGTGACCTCACTGATCGTCATTGGGGCTAACTGCTCGCAACAAATCACCTCAACTTATTCTGCGATTTTGTTCCGTGCTTGTTCGTTTGCTGACCAACCACAAAAGAATGATCATTTTCAGCCTATGGAGACATAAGACGCGACTGCTTGGTAAAGTGGATGTGAGGGTGGTTCACGTTTCCCAATTGTGGTGAGCGTGGAAAGAACAAATACCTGAGTGGGAGGGGAAGTGAAATTGATCACTGCGATTGACATGCTGCGCCGCGTGGTGAAATTGCACTTCGGAAGAGGAAATCGCAATGCGGTTGCATCGAAATACATTGTGGATGACATGCGTTACATCAGAGCACGGATGAACAAACCCGCCACAATCTGCACTACCATAAAATTGCTATCCGATGCGTATTCTCCGCATCCTGTCGCCATTGCTCGAACTCTGACGAAATACAACTGAACAACTAGTCTGATATGAACACAAATTAGAGGAATATTACCCATCACAGTTTTATTCTAGTTGAAACTCACTGCCAGAGACAAAACCCATGGGATTCGGTGTTTGAACTTCCACCGGTCCGAATAGAAGACTGAGATTTAGCAGTAAGTTAACTGACCACAGCAACCAGTTCATCCCGTGCGACAGCAAAACAACATAGGACACTGACAATTTTTGCGTGGCTTGTCATATGTGCAATGTATAGCACGTGTCAAGATCGGTGTATGTATACAGCTGGCAGTCCACAAATAATATGGATTTCACAGTATCGCTGGCCGCTCACTTCATTTGGAATACGTGGACATTGCAATCAAGTTAGTCCATGACGTGCTTTGTGTGGAGGTGTAATCACGGGCTGTGCAAGGTTGGTTCGAATAAATTTGGATGCGTATGGCTGTCTCGAACGGGCTAGTTCCGGGGCGGACTGCACACAGATGTCTGCTGAATTTTCGCATCAGGTCCTTCAAATTACCAAGCAGGGAGAAAGATACCCAGTGGAAATTCTCTTCACTCCTCCACCACAGATGGAGTCTCAACAACGAATTCGTATAGAACATGCAAGTTCGCACCTGTACCGTCAGTCTATTGGCGAACTCAGGTCACACGACTAGTACACAAACTGAAAGCGATAACACGGAAAGTACACAATGGTGGAACGCAATTTAGATTATGGAGAGATAGACGATTGCGTTTCCGCAGTATCACACTTGCTGTGCACTGTAGTTTCTTCATTGTTCACACAAACAAACCTGTTGTTTCTGTGGTGTAATCAGACCAGGACAGCTTTTGTCGGCTTTCAGTGAAATGTAACCTCAGTCTAGACTACCATCTTCACAAACATTCTCGTGCCTCTGGTCTGTAACCCGTATTAAGTGAACAGGTCATTCGGTGAAACACAGTTTTGAGTGAGAATTTTCTGGCCGTGTACGATGTTTGTCAGCACCGAGCACATAATAAATTCCCGCAATAATTTTCAGCCCTGCCATGATCTACCGCTTACTGGTTTTGTGCTATGTTATGTGCTGTTTCTGTTCTGCGTTCAAAGTGGAATTGCTTGATGAACCTTGCGTTCAAAACGAAGAGGACAAACAGAAAATCCATTCCCTGGTATGACCACCTCTTTCACCCGGAAAGTAATTTCGAATCTCTTCGCAGCTCGATGCTTTATTCAGACTGAATCAGCCGGACTTCACATTCCAGATCGGGTGGATCAACACGAACATATTGGATGGCGATATTAATCGATACGTGTTTCATGTGAATAAGAGCATAACGACGTTGCAGAATATTCATTTATCCTCACATTAACTGCTATAATTCAGTATGGTATTCAATTCAGTTTGTTGTGAATATCACAACGCAGATATTTTTGACTGAAAAATAACACTGTTGACAACATACAATGGCTCGAACTGGCATGCCCCAAACCGAACTCATAGTTTGTATAGTTGTGGATTGATTTGTGTATTTAGGTATATATACATGTGCATTACCTTATTCTACACTCATCTATATTTATCGCAAACGATGTGCTACCCGAGAAATATTTGCGGAACTCGACAATCGCCATGTACGATGAATGCTTAAGCACCAGTTCGTTCGCTCTTTTCGAATGTGCACGTCACCTCGTCAACACATTACACTGATTGTATGTTCTTCCGAACCCTGATATCCTTATCAGTACTCTGTATTTCCACCACACATCTGCACCCGAATCTGCTATCATTATTCACGATCACATGACTGGTGGGTGACTGATCAATTTGAAATTGCTACCAAAATGCTTGTACCGTATTTCGCATGTGTAATTGCAACGAGCCAACGAAATGGTGCTTGAGCATTCATCTTACATGACGATTGTTTCATTCTTCAAATACTCACCAAATGGGGTTACTAAGAACAGTGTGGGACACTGAAACACTGTTAGTTCCAATCAGTAAATCGGATATCAGTCACAATTCGACTTGTCGGACGGGGTGAAACAGTTGTTGAAGTGTGGTTGCGGACAGTTGGATAGTTATCTATCACCCCGTGTAGCATGCAATCGACCACAATGTCTGTGCGAGCATCCCAGGAACTTTCGGTCCAGAAAACACACAACTCGTGCGCGCACAAAATCAATCATGGCTGACAAACACTACATCATTCTACATCTCACTACATGTCATAATATGCACACTGACGAGTCCACTCGAAATCTATGAGTACGTCAATCTGATTCCTTCAAACCTCTTGAACAAATATGCTGTTATGTAACGAAAACCAGAAGAACATTAAGTCATCTTACAGTTACACTCCGTTTACCGACTGTCCGTCTGTTTCCCTGACATAGACCTCGGTCTATGGAAGCCTGACAGCATGTGACTAGGAAATGTTTAACCATTGGTCACTTAAAGTTTAACGGAATATTCCACCCCATTCATCCAACGCGAAAGATGTCGATAGCTCAGTATTGATCCACTCTGGTTGCGACCGTCGAAGCTAAACCATACACTTGTGCAGAACTCGATAGATTCGAAGACATTCGAAGGCGTCTGAATGTGTGGATATAGCCGCACATGGTGACAGACCGAGAGTAACTGAGAAAGTGTGTTAGAATTCTAAGAACGTACCTTGGAGTCAGCTAACTCCTGCTTAGACCTACATTTTAATACTGATGATAATTCGCTTCAAACAGCAAATGTTGAGTGCGCAGATCACTTGGAGTGGGGTAATGTATATAATCCCACAACAGCTTCGGAATAATCCTGAAATGACTGTGAAATTAACTTGTTCAACCCATCGTCTGAACACTTTCAGATACTCCTACCAAGCGGAAACTGTGAAAATGTTCACTATGACTTCCCACCAAACGCAAATACACTCTCCGTCAAACGCATCGATGTACCGTGTTCAACTGTTCCTGCACTGTGCGATAAAAGCTACGTGAAGTGAACAGACTGGAGTTCTCGTCGGTCACTCCGTGGGAATTCAACCGGCCACATTTTAGATTATCTGAAATAAATGCTCCCTGTTTTGCAATGAATAAACCCGTTTAGTGACACTCCAATCACTCTTGATTTGTGAAGTGGATGGCCGCGTGATCTTAAAATTTGGGATAAATTGAACCCGGATGGCACTTCATTTGTGCAGAGACTAAATCGAATCTTGCGTCTATCCACCTGATGACTGTAGGGCCAGCAGAACATTGTCACTCAGTCAGTCCAATGCTTGTCGTTCATACCGACACCGTATCATCAGAAATAGCTTAGCTCGCACCACATTCAACAGATCAGGTTAATGTCAAGAACAAAGACGCCAAGTCGAAGAATAAACATTACTCTCGGTTAAGTACTTATAAACATAACTGCACTGCATGTTCGCTCAAGTGATTGATTGAAGGATGGATTGGCTTATTCTCTCAGGTCGAATCTCCGGTATACTGCGGACACTTCTAGAAACACCAACTCATCACCGACACAATCTGCACAGCTCTGACGAACCACCAGTTGAAACGAACACCGTATAATACAACATACTATGAATGATGAACGTATAAACCATGCACTCTCGAGGGAAGAATGATGGCGCTCATGAAATTCAGGTTAAACCGACATGATCATCTCCGTTTCATTCTCGATACCATCCTGTACAGACATACACGGGGTTTATGGAAACCTTGCAGAATGGGGGATGACCAATGAGATTTTATTCATCCGATTGTGTGATAGATCGTTTGGAAAACAGCGCCAACTAGGACGATTGTTTAAGTTGCGTGAAAATACCCGGTTTAGATATTAAGAGAAACGATTGTTTCAGTTTGGCAACCATCTACGGAACGGTTGCGAATCAGATAGTCAGAAGATGATGAACGGAATAGAAACCCAAAACCTGTTTGTCAGACACAGACAGTAAACTCACTCGAANGAACTTCACATGTGGAACGTTTCACATTACGTAATAATATGTCTAGCTCGGCTAACGTTTGACTACTAACTGGACACCATCGACTACGGCTGTTTACATCAAATATCACACCGCACTTGCTACAACAGAACATCCAGCTTAGAGGCCAAAAATATGTCACAACAGAATCGGGCATCAACGTTCAAGCGCTGATTAAACTCTCTCTCGGAAGAGCATTTGCTTCATTGATGTGGGTTAGTTGATGCAGACGACGATGGCCAGACACACCATACCTGTTGATATCTTCGTTAAGAACAGGCCACGTTTCCGAACCATAAAATACAGCAGAATCACAACCAGCATTACACACCATAGTTTTAACGACAACCAAACATCTTTTGGACACTGCAAATGACGCAGGTATGCGAAAGCAACTCGTACCTTTGATTTCCTCGTCGAAATCTCATCAGTAATACCCTTTGTTATTCGCGTATCTGACTTCCGTGCACCTAGTGAACCGACTTTAAATGAGGCCAGTGAGTAGTTTGGACTCAACGGCTACCAGCCTGATGTCTCTAAGCCTGATGCCCCACATAGAACTCGGGCTCCCATTTCGTAAACAGGAATTACTGTTGATAGGCCCTATTTGCCGCTCAATTGAATGACATTAGAGTGATTAAACGGTTTGTTATAACAACAACAGCATAATTGGTACAGAGCAGTCAATCCAACGTAAGGCAGTGCGCAAATGTGTGTACGATCAGTTCTTGCGGTCGAGTAGATAGCCAGTCCAAACGGTTATCGATCGGTCGATAGACACGCACCTAACGCGTGTGCAAGTGTGGATGACGCATCGCGTGGACACATCATCTCTAGGTTCCTCCTCAACAAGTGAGCCAATGATAAGTCATAAACTAGCGGATGCTGAATTCATTCCGAATGTGAGGCGTGGGCAACGTAACAATTCTATATGAGTGTTCATCGTAGTACAAAGGCGCGAATCTTCATCTAGTTCAGTCTGTTGGTATGCGTGACCAAGTCCAATTTTGTAGAAAGTTCGCCTCCAGATAGGAAAACGTACATGTCCTCGATTTCTGGTAAGGGATAACGATCCAGCTGTAGCACTCGGTTCAGTGTTATTTTATAGTCACCACAAATATCTACTGTACCGTCGGATTTTGATACGTGCACGATAGGCGTTACCCAATCTGGATGCTGGATTAGTTCAATGGTACGTGCTTTCTGGAACCAGCGCATTTCCGTTACGACCTTATCACGAAGTGTGCACTGCAGGGTTCGGGCATTCCAGAACTTCGGTATTGCTTTCAGTGTGAGTTACAAATATGTGGCATAATTTCGCAGCTTTCCAAGTTTCGTCTGGTCGAACAAATTCGCATGTGCATTCGACGTTGTAGATAATCGTGACTGAGACTCAATTGTATTTACACTTAACAGGATATCAAGCAGATGCGTTATCCAGTCTCGATCAAGCAGTTTTGGGTCCAGTCCTTCAGACACATGAGTGCATAAGTAATCTACGCAATTAGCATAAGGCACACGATCCAGGTAAATACGAACAACATATACCGTTTCGGCAGAATGAGACTGCAAACGATATTTTGGAGAGTCCATCTCTGAAAGGTGTGATAAGGCATCCGATCGCAGCAGTGTAACGGCCGATCCAGTATCGAGTTCGAACGTGACTTGTTACTTATTGACATTTGAAGAGACACTAAACGACGTGTCTGACGTTGTTCAAAGGTTGTGATTGACCGCTGTGTTGTTAATCCACTAGACATTTACGTCGTCGTCCATAAGTTTAGCTGACCTGGAAGTTGACAACTTGCAAGCATTACGATTAGAAAGACACCCTATCTGAATATGACCCTTCTTCTGACGGAATCCACAAATCGAATTCACCCGGTTTTGAGTGGTATTCGCCACAACGATAGTAACAAAACTGTTCAAGGTGTTTGACCCGTGTCACTTGGTTGAAATCAGTGTGTAATGTAAGTTCCATGGTGGACAAATCTGCGGGTTCTTCGACCAGGTCGGCACGGTGGCACATGATATAAGATTTCCCCCACGTTAGGAGTTGCTTATCCTCGGATAGCAATTGCTTACGCGCTTTTTCGTCATAAACACCAGAAAGGAGTCTTCGGAGAACCACTGTTTGTTCTACAAGATGCTGTGGGATCTGTCCGTAAGCACAGTCTTGGAGAGCTTGATATGAAGTCACTGACAGATTCGTCAGCGCGTTTTCATATTGTATGGAGCTTCTAATATGCTGTAGAAACATGTTGTCATCCTCTCCCCATATACACTCTAGTGGTTCCAGTACGGATGACAAGTCTTGTTTTGTGTTTGACCGTATGTTACCAAAGTACCGTTGTCACTCTTGATCGAGGTAATGATGGAGTGATATGATTTCTAAAATGTCACCCACATTCTGTTTACTACCACGCACAGCAACCAGGTGAACAACATAGCCCGGTGGATGGAAATAGCACACAAATGTGAACGCTGCGTCAAGGTAGCAGTGTAAGTCAGTTGGTACTCCTATCCGGAACGATACGCATCAGGAAATGTGCTTTTCTCTCACACTTTCTAATGTAATTACCCCAAAAATGTCAGCATGAACACAGCAATGAACGTAACAGGTGCTGGACAACCTACTTGCAGACCAACCTTCGTTTAAGCGAATAGTAATCGAGTCAGTAGTGACGGGCATCGGTTGTATGACTAACCTGGGGATGATTTGTTGATCGGAAATCTGTAGACCACACGGAAATTGTGGGTGGGGTCAACTCGGCGGCCAATATTGGTCAGATGTGTGGTGACTTCTCTGCTGACGGACTTGATGCAACCATTTTCCAGCTATGCTGGATGAGGTTCCTTCGTCCCTCTGAACAAACGCCTCGTCGATCGACCTATGTATTCTGCCGTTCGACAGCAGGAGAACGAGTACACAGTCCGAGATTGGCCGAGGACATGAAGTTGCGTTCCACGATTGCAATTTTGAACGTGGTTTTATAGCTTTCTCGAGAAAGGTCACGTCAGTCGGTGTTCATTCTCTGACACGCCCGATGAATCTTCAAGTTCATTATACACTAATAGCAGTAGTTAAAAATGTTTTATTCAAGGAAGCCCCTGCAAAGACCTTTTCGAGCCGGAACACGACGTTGGTTGTCAGCCACTGTTTCACTGCCACGGTTCTCACTGGCTAAGTTTGTTCTCATATTCCGCCAGTCTCATGACCTAATCCTCATAATGAGGTTGCACGCGGTTGTCCATTCTCTCAGGATATGAGTCAAGCACTGTAGATCCCTTCTCTGGTAATCGCATGCGATTAACCTTTGTGTAACCTAATCAAGAGATTCATTCTGCATTTTCTGAGGAGGAATATCATTGAAACAAGCTGGCTAAAGTGCATGCGACAGTGGGTTGGATGAACGTGTCTGTTGTGGCTAAATTAGTGGCATCCATTATGGTTAGCCGTTTAAAGCTGATGACTAAGAGATACTTCCGGATTGCGATATGGGGTAGCAAAATATTGATGCTGGAAGCTTTCGCGTGAAGTAATTTGAGGGACTAAGTAGGGAACCTGCGTAGCTGTTGTCAACCAATATTGCAACGGTGTAAGTGGCCAGTGGTGTCGTTACTAACTGACTGCAGATAAAAGCGTTCAGACACAAGGATCAACTTGTACAAACAAATGCCGCGTGAATGGAGAGTTTTAGATTGGTGCAGTACAACCTGGAATGAAAAATGGTAAAGAAGATATAGGTAATAATAAGACGGAAAGTGACGGGGAAGATGCGCTAGTCAATAATTCTCAACAGAACAGTAGGGCTGTTTAAGTTGGTAGCAGTTTCGCACAGATCGGTGTGCGGGAAGAGAAAATCCAGGTTCAAACCGATCAAATTGGGACATGTTTCTCCGCCACAACTGGGAATTCACTGCAAATGAAACATGGTCTGGAAAAAGATTTCTGAATCCCATGCCTACTTGTAAGCCATTCTGTGGTTTGGGTTATTGTATGGTTCCTTACCACACTTCATGCTTCTCGCACAGTACCCCGCACGCGTGTAGTGTGCATTTAACGGACATCCTGGAGAGAGGAATATTGTCAGACCAGGCTGCTCATTTTGTCTCATGCAACATTGAGTCGGAAGCATGCTAGTGATTTAGAACACTAGCCCGATAGTACACTGTGTAACGGAAACCTCATCACATTCATGTCCGTCCGGCTTCACGGCGGACACGCTGGTTCATGCACTTAACATGGGATGGAAGAATATCGGATGAAACATGACCGACTGCATAGGATTGAAGTGCCCCACATCAAGGTGTTCAACTCCGCAAATACAGCCAAAGCGTCTAAAACAGATTAATTTTCGGTGCTCGGAAATTTGGTCGGTTCCTAAGGATGTCTGACGTGGGAGCGTGCCATAGACAACCACAACCCTTGTTGGCAATATATCTAAATAGGATTAAAAGAAACAACTCTACATCATGCAAATAAGTGTGAGTAACGGTAGCTATTCCTCTTGTGGTCGACATGTATTCTGTTCTCCCTTATATTCCCGTTCATCTTTCTATATCTACATGTTCCGGATAGTCATTGGTACATTCAATAGTGCTATCTGAAAAACCCTGTCTGACTGACGCGGTTTCCTCGGGCTTACCCACGAGGCCTGGTCAAATGGCATGGACTGAAAAAATGTTCTGGGGGTATAAACAGCTGCTATATTGCACCACACAAGCTCATCTCATTTTGGTTTTTAGATGAGATGTCTCGCCATGTTCGTCTGTTCAGCTGTCTAGATGGCTGCCAACAAATAATTCACCATTAACATGAGAGATCATAACATCCCTCTTCTATACATCAACTTGATTGCAGGACTGAAAACAGAATCCTGAGGAAGCCCACTCGAGGTGGTTGAAACCTAGAGTATTACAACTTGCTCGTAACGTTGTGTTATTCCCAGTCTGTTTATGAATAACACGACGCTCAAACTGTTCAACTTCATTCGTACTAAATTTGGTGCGGATATCTTACAACAGAACAAATCAACTTCGTACTGAAAATTGAGGTGGTAAAATGTGTGCATCTTACGTGTCATTATACACGGACAGAATGATTGCACACCAAAGCTTGTAGGTTTGTGTCCACAGGTTTCATCTTGTTGTTCACTACCCTCAGCCAAAGCAGAAGCACACCCTATTCATCCATTCTTCTCAGTTCATAATATTGGCTAGACGGGGTTGATAAAACTTAGTCAAGAAACACCTCAACTTTTTGTCCATTGCGATCATCGTGAGCATCAAGATTTCAGCTCCTACATAGTACGGGATCATGCCCTAGCACTAACACCCCATTGTTTCATGCAAGGCTTTACTCCAGATGCTCTCGGATAAATCTGTCATGTTTAAACAAAATGAGATTCGCTTAATTGGTACCCCTGCAATTTTCACTATGAAGGAATAAGTCACTTAGTCGAAAGTGTTAGGGTTTTGTCTAATTTACTCACTAGGTTCAACATGCAACAGAACGTCACATCTTCGAACAGCTGCTGATCTAAGAAATCTAAACACATCTTAGTTTACGGGATATTTCGGGGATCTGTCCAGGAAGGACCGATCGGACTTTGATACATCATGTTTCGGGCATTTACACATATATCTCGTTAGGCAGGCTCTCGCAAACAAGTAGTTGATATCGGTGATACACACTCAACCGATCAGTCTCTCTCACGCTATATGTCAGTTTAATTGCAGCTGCAATAACGTCTACATGGATAGAATAGATTAGTACTTGCATCAACGTACGACGGAGTTCATTCCTAAGCGGCTATCAACCACAATGTCAGAAACCGGCCATCTCATTGTAACACGCTCGAACAGCTCGGCTTCACCGATAACCCGGCGCATCCTAGACACCGGTGGCCTAGATGTCCAGGTCGATTTGTTGAAGACACTGTTACGTAATCGGAACCCGAAACCGCTAGCGATTAATGAAAGAATGCTAGTCAAACATCTTTGGTCAGGTTTGTGTGTATGAAAGGCGCTGGTGCAATCAGTCTGCATGCCACAAAAACGACTGTAATATTAACAAGCGAGCGGTGGAACCTATTTGGTTGGATCATTCACTTGCTTCTATGAAGTTTGCTGGTTTCACGTTATCGTTTGATGAGAGTAAATCTAAATGTCATCTCGCGACAAATGTCTTCTCTCTGTTTGGATTGAGTGGATACAGAGAATTCAGTATTTCCGACACGATTATCTGTCATTTCGCGGAAATCGAGCAGAACAAGTATGCTGACTTACTAACTTGAAATGTGGTCGAGTGTGGCAGTGGCTGTTGCACACTATGAGTAGGCTGTTGGGGTTAAATAATTGGTCGGTGTAGGTACTATGTTGTTTGATTTAGTACAAGAGACCAAGTTAGTTTGAACGGTGATCGTTTATATTGTGAACAGCTATCAGAAAGTTTCACCGCACACCTTAGTCGATTAACGGTGCTGATCGCTTGTTGCGTTCTGCCATAACAGACGAAGCAGTGAACACAAAATAAAGCGACATGAACAGGTGACATGGAATTCAGCAGTTTTATCTCACCAATTGATATCCCCATGCGAGTAGAATTGCTCTCAGTTGTGATTTCGGCAAACAATGAGGGCTTCCTTATAATGTTCGGTTGCTTCAGTGCTTCAGTGGGTTTAAGGAACCTCTAGAACCGACTGGCCAGTTTTCCTCTCACAGCATCTAACAACTCCGATAGACAATCTTCCGATGTTTGATACAGAGATTTGCACTTATCTAAAATCGACTTGGAGCACTCCATGTTTATGCAACGTGAGTGAAGTAAACACTATGACAATTGTAGTACCTACTGAAGTGAGTCTTCCAGTGGTAGGTGAATCGGACGAATCAATTTGCTTCCGGAATCTGTTTGCCTCATCAATCATTTTGGTCACTTGTCGTTAATCTCCTCCACCTACTTATTTTGAAAAACTTTGGTTTATCTTCCAGTTGCACACCCACTCAATTTAATTGAATGGCTTCATGTTAGATGACGATCCTCGCACCTCCACGTCCAGACATAATTATATTCTCGTTTCTTTCTGGGCAATCCGGTGAAGCTAAGTGTTGTTCGGTAAGCTGTTTTCAGCTGTGATTTTTGCTTCAGATAATGATAACACGTCTGAACTTAGAATGCTCCTGGTAATGAATTCAAGACATATCTTAGAAGGAAAATAAACTCCGGAATGAACAAAGCGCCAATGGATGCTGCATGGTCTTTTAGCCGCCAGTTCATTGGCACTCAGTTCAGAAACAGTTGTTTCCAAACACAAAGCCGGTTTGAGTTGACTGATTGCGACCACCCCAGGAAGTCACAATAATTTTCGGTTAGGATGATGTAACAGGATTCCGATTGAACAATTTAGATCAGTAGCGTGACCGGTGGTCAGATCGCTCCTAACGACTGGGGAAATTGGGGGTTTGCGTGTTTCAACAAAACTGATCTACTCCGGCAATACAAACTTCCGCATTGCTCCAGGCAAATGTTCTTTCATTCTGGGGATCAAGCCTCTCTCAGTTCTGCTTATGTAACGTTCTCCCTGAATGCGTATGAAGTGTTAAACACACTGTGAAGCGGCACCACTGGACTGATCTCCTTTGTGGCATTGGTGGGTACTGGTAGTTTCCGAGTTTGAACAAGTGTATGAATTTCGTTTGCATTGCACGTTCATTTTAATGAATTTCCCATTTTGTTGTGTTGGTTCATGAGTGGTGCAATCACCTTTTGTAAAAACCTAGCTTTTTAACGATCACCTCTTTGGATAGCGTCTTGTTTACTACACCCTCCTATCAAACAGGCCACGTGGTTTTCCTGTAAACAGATCTTCCAATTTGGTCATGAGTGTGTCCAGCAATAGTGAGTACTGTTTGGCTAAGGTTCAAACAAAACCCTTGTGTTAGGTTGACAATTACTTGGGTATTGTGCCAGGTTAGTTTCTGATAAATTATTGGAAGATCCCACGAATCACGAACTTTTGCGCCTGTTTTGACTGTCTCTTAGATATCCATCTGGAGTCTTCGGTACAGCTTGGAAAACAGTCAGATGACGGTCAGATTCGTTTTACCAAGCAACACTAATATTGCCTAACTTTCTGTTGTTTTCATTCATCTTATACACGCAACGTAGAAGCTGTATTCATGCTAGCCCCCAAATCGGTGAAAGGCATCTGCAACAAATCTGAAACTTTTGAAAAGAAATGTTGGCACATTGGAAATTTACTCGGGATGTAGAACAAGTATATACGAAAAGGTAGTCAAATGTAATGACACATGTTCTACACAATTTTATCAACTCATTTCTACAGTCTTAATACAACTGTTGAGATTTAATTGACGCTGCTTACAAGACCGCACTATTTTAACGAATTTTTATGAAGCAAGACGAAAGTCGATTTATCATACAAATGTAACATATATAAGACACAAAACATTGTAGACATTTCCAGTTCATACAACCGTAACAATTTCAGGTTAATGGCATTGTGCAAGTTCTCCGAATCGGGCAAAACATGTAATATCTCTCACCACAATGGGAATAAAACATGGCACTGAGACAAACTCGAACTGAACCCAAAGGAATTTAAGCACATTTCATGTAATGTTAAATAGATAATCATCAGAAACCATACTGAACTTATACCAATTTCGGTTAATGCTATCACACGGATTTTGGGTATGAAACAAACAATGAGAGCCTATGACACGTCATTATTTATCTTGAAAATACAGTGAACGATAGGAAGAGGAAGACCCAGTATTCTCCTATTCCACATTGAAACACCACAGAAATGATCATATATTGTCAGTGGCCGCGAATTTTGAACAGGAGAATGAATGCAATAGTTCATGATTCCGCTGCGGAATGTAGAGCTGATTTCCAGATTTCGAGGTTTTCATTCACACTCGTCCGGCGTAGTCTAACGGTTGGGATTCCCGACTCTCACCCAGGCGGCCCAGGTTCGACTTCCGGAGTGGGAGTTGGCTTTCATGCTCACTATTCAGAACTCGGAACTAGAACATGCTCAGACCGGTCAGCTGTTCTGTCAATATCGCTTCGTGCGTTTTCAAGTACGCACTTGAATACACATAAACCCATTGTTCGTTCACCGATAACAGGTTATATGGCGATTTCATATGGTTCATTCCCATTATCGTACAACATAGCACGAGATAGCCTACGCAACATGATCAGGTTCTATTCGCTAAACAACCTGTTCCCGTTTGATGATGGGCTCTTACTGACAAGTTATTCACACCGTTCATCCCAGATTCAGGGAGGCCGTAGAGACCGTAGATGCTATGGCTGCTTACGGGGAATGTGCAAATCTCGGTCTACCATAAACGAAGTCACGGGGTTGTCCACGCGACTTCTTGAGAACACATGTTCCGCGATCGATTACGCCAGATGGGTACCCAAATAACTACGCATGTACATGAATACACAGTGAGACAGCTGTATCAGCCTTCAAATGAAGTCAATTACACCACAACTGGCTCACACAAAGATGGATGTAAAAAGAATGTGACTGAACAGTTGTACGCTATCGCAAAATACCTACTGAGTAACTCAGTCGGAGAGTGGGGATCTACATCATGCTTTGCATCATAAATATGTAAGTGGGTATTTCTGCACTAATGAACTTCATGCGTTTGTTAGGTAAGACGGTGAAAAGAAGCCCGGAAGAGGGTCAAATTTCACAGTTTGTCTCCAGCGTTGATTTACAGACTTATGCAAAGTCAGCTATGCACTAAGCGTACACTCCACCCTACAAACAATTTGGATTATTTGGTACTTTGTTCCACGTCATGTTTGGAATTACCATCTTTTGTGTTGCCTACCAAATAAGCATATAGTGAACTGAATCTAATCAGTGGTATACACACGTGACATTCTGAGTACACGCAAGTACGTGCAATCAGACAACACTCAAAATACGCTCAAACCATTTTACTACTCATGGGTGCGTGCCTGCTAACGTTTATAGTTAGTGTGTTAACTTGTGTTTGATTGATTGTGAGCCACGGAAATCTGTATCCGCGCAAACTTCTTCCGAACGCAGAACTCATGTTTACAAGCCGAGACACTACTGATCTCAATAGTGGTCAACATTCAGGTTCCTCCAATCCTAGTTTGATCTGTTGGCAATCGATGGACCGTATGCAACACCAACTGTCCTACCGACAGAATAACTGAAGTCGTTTAAGTGAGTAACACTTAAGTGAGAAGTCCCATCAATCGGATAACAGATCAGCTCCACAGAGCGAGGTTCATGTAATCTATCGAGCAATTGTTCTGTAGCACTGTCAAAGTTGAATGCTGTGTGGGGGCAAACAGAGGAGAGCATATAAAAGCTGGTCGTAAAACATGAAAGTTCTCCTTTACGAATTTGCGAATTGGAGAAGGGGTTGAGCGGAAGCTAGTGCTAAAGCTATCAATAGGATTTCTGTTTGTAGCCTAGATAAACTCGCTCACACGTGGCATCATGCTTAGAGACATCAGGCTGGTAGCCGTTGAGTCCAAACTACTCACTGGCCTCATTTAAAGTCGGTTCACTAGGTGCACGGAAGTCAGATACGCGAATAACAAAGGGTATTACTGATGAGATTTCGACGAGGAAATCAAAGGTACGAGTTGCTTTCGCATACCTGCGTCATTTGCAGTGTCCAAAAGATGTTTGGTTGTCGTTAAAACTATGGTGTGTAATGCTGGTTGTGATTCTGCTGTATTTTATGGTTCGGAAACGTGGCCTGTTCTTAACGAAGATATCAACAGGTATGGTGTGTCTGGCCATCGTCGTCTGCATCAACTAACCCACATCAATGAAGCAAATGCTCTTCCGAGAGAGAGTTTAA
>QNGE01008224.1:0-13722 GCA_008508345.1 Paragonimus westermani
TCACCCGTCTCAACTAAAATCATAAATCTGCCACACTACTTATTGATTTAGTTTGGATGAGTAAACACTCAGGGGAGATATGCGACTCTACCATGATGAAGGCGTCTTTCCAGTGTAGAGTTTCGGTGGTAGCTAGCCCAGTGCTGTGGTGTCGCAGGATTCTAAATTCGTGAGTGATGGAATATGACTGCAGTATGTAGACAGCGGTTTAATGAATAACCGCGCAGATTAACTCGACCGTCTTCGAGGGCAATGGTTCCCTTTGTGTGCGGCGGTATTTTGCAGGTGATAAGTCGGTAAGCAATTGAATGTGAGGTAAGGAAAGCTTGAAGAAGTATTGTCTGCACTTTGGAACCATTTTTGAGAATTTGTCGTGTACAGGGTCTGTGTGAGTGCACACCATGTGTTTCTCCCGAGCTGCATCTGCATCTTCTTTACCCAAGGCAACCTCCTCAACTCCTAGCATGGAATGCAAGGCTGATGGTGGAGGGGTTAGCTGGAGATGTCTGTCAGGGACCACTGGAGTAGGGCGTCTAGTGAGCATAAGTGTCGATCCAGTAGAGCTCTTCTATATCGTGATATGCACAAGACTAAAGAAAGGGAATCTCTAGTCAGTCGGAATTCACAGAAGCGTGGAAAGATGCGTTTGTCCGTGGAGTCACAGCCACCGGAGAATTGACGCTTTGGCTGTGTTGTCTAGTGAGCCTAATGTCTTCTGATGCATCACTCCCGATGTCAGCTGGTGCACGAGGCGAAGGATTAAGTGCTAACGCAAAAACTGTACCCGCTGTTCTGTTTTCAGAGGTGCCCTGAATTATCTTCTCGATCATCGCTCTTGAGTCCGTGATAAATGTCGTTAGATGTTTACCCTCTGGTTGATGGGAAAACCGGTCACCTTTTGTGACGGGGGTAGTGAGGAGGGAATGCGTTAGTTGTGGATAGTAAGTGGGCTAGGGTGCGGAATGCTGATCATCCTATGTCCGTCGACCGTTATATGTGGGCAACCTGTTTTTATCAAGCTAACAGATATTTCTATTTCAAGTAGACTTGTTAGAAGGTGCTTCTGACAGGTTGCCAAAGACTCCCCTGAAAAGGTAATAATATGACGTCGTCTGCGTTCACCGGATGAATGAAACGGGGTAGTTTTAGGGAGAAAGTACAGACTCGCGATGGGACGACATCGTTATATTGAGAGCCGTAGTGAGCCTGAGAGAAGAGGGGAAGTCTCTGGAGCATAGAACCTGACATGCTGAGAATGAGAGGTTATCCATGAAAGAAACACCAGAAGGGTGAATTCATTGATGGTATTTACACAACGTGGGCTGGACGTTGTGTGTAGCAGCAGCCCTGAGAACGGGATCATAAGTGACAGGATTGGAGACTTTTGAAATGTTAGTGTTAGCTAGTGATAACGTTCTATCGTTGGAGTGAAGAGAGCGAAGAGTGTTGTGTATACTGAAGGACATTTCAAAACAACTTCTACCGGAGAGAGAGCCAGACGACTGTCATTAAGTCGGCAAATGAAGACACCAACAATCATCAACAGTACGACAACAATAGAGACAAATTTGAACATGGTGCTACAAATGTTGATTTTGGTATGGATGTGACTTTGTTGGTGTTCGAATTTTGAGATGGGTGCTGTTCAACGAGGAATCAATTGAAGACAACATCATGAGATGTCGCACGACATTTTGTAAGATCGCTTAGAGTTAAGTGGGCTGGGTGTGGTGCAGAACGTTCCATACGCTTGACTACTCCAGAAATTTTAGATCAAGTGGAGGGAGATACGAAATTTAAATACCCAGAAGGAGGCAGTGAACGGGACATGCGTGCTTTTCTTCAAGGGTGCTAGTCTAGAAGTCCGTAAGACCACTGAATTAGTTGTTGTGGCAGTATGCATTGCTTCGTCGCCCATCGAGGATGGTGGAGGCGACATCTTTATGATGGTTCGTCTAAATATTCTGAATGCACTCGCGTCGTAGTCATTGTGGGTGTTTATTGTTTTCATGGATTGTCTCCCCACGTCCTCGATGTTGTCGCGGGCACCATTTCACTGAGCAGCTGATGGCGCATAGTCGGTCTAGACGTTGTTTAATCGTACTGGTGTCTCATAAGACGGGAAGCTCCGTGATGCTGACCAATTAATATAATTGTTCCTTTCATGGGCAGCCAGCTGTATGTGTTCCCGCTGGAGTAAATAATAGTGGTTCCATACTGTTCACTTCGTTCAAGCCAGTTAGTGTTAAATGTGGGTCTTCAGTCATGAATTTGAGGCCGCTATCAGCTCACTGACAATCGTCCTCGAGTGGTAGCGGTGGGGTGGTTGGAGGTTGCGTGTGCATCGTAGAACTTGCCAACATGTGTGTTAGGACTTAGATTCTGGAGACGAAATCTGTGGAGTAAATTGCGGAAGGTGGAGGTTTGTGGCATCCCTGGTTACCCAGAGATATAGCCTGGTTGCTGATGGACTGAGTCGTGCCGAAGCTAGACGGTTGAGTCAACGGTGGGTTGTGGTGTTCGTGCTGCGCAAACGAAATGTTGGTGGCAATTATGAGCGTGGGTTGCACGCAGACGCATGAATTGCCAGCGGTGAATGGTTGAGGTAAAGGTGATACAAATGTCACTAGCTTGATTTGAGGATTGAGCATTGGATGGGGTAGTGGATGTCCGCGGAATGCGATAATGTGAGGACTGAATCGAATTATTACAACGCTACCGGCGACTGTAGTCACCATTCGAAAATCTGTATCATATATGGAGATCGGTTGTGAATTTGTGGTGCAGATGGGTATTCGTGTTTCAAGAGGTAGTCTTTGTTAACCAGGAGATATCACGGCTTGTTGGATTTGACCTTCAGACCACGCGTTGCGCCGCACGCGTAGGAGAGTTCGTCTATCGGTCATAAATATTGTCCAAACGGACTGCAGCTGAATAAGACCACCAGGTTAGTCGCAGGCCGTGGCATAACCAGTTTCCAACCGAATTTGGTTGTGTGAGCAACAGACTGTATGACGTCCTGTACAAGTGCAGTTCCGTCTCACTATACCAGTCACAGAGCCAAAGATGACGCAGGTTACTTACGGCGAACGGGTGCATCAATAGGATGCGAAAGCCGTATATCTGATATTGGTAAGCCAAGTTCGATGATGTCGTATTACTACCGATGTCAGTTTTTCCATAGGAATTTCAAGACCTAAGGGTTGATTGATAGAAATTCACAATTAGATCGAAGGAAATACAGATAATTTGAGTGGTAACAATCGAACTGAATTCACAGTTTAACATATGGCTGAGGTGTTGATAAATGTGGAGCGGAAAAGTCTTTTCTTCGTACACAGCACCCATAACCTGTCCGACGAATTGCCAGGGCTTTGGCAAATTTCAAAATATACTGTTGACCTTCAGGCCGTCCGGTTCATTGATAGTTCTTCTGTTCGTCAATTAAACGGAATCCGATTGCCCTGTTTTGTTTATGCAAAGTACTCATATAGCATCCTTATCTTCAATTTATAAAGCATGCCTGCATGACTGAGATTATAGATAAAATCAGTCAGATCACTGGCAACTCCTCTAAAGCTGACCGTAAATTTTAAGTGTGCGGGTACTCTTCCACACTGGCTCCATTGCATTACCGCTTTGGTTCCATAAGTCTGTTTGTAACGGTCACCTTGCACAACTCCTGCTCTTCGAGCGTAAAGCGTATTTTGTTGGTGGATAAAACTATGAACGTTGATCTAAACAGGGAGTGCTTTTGTGGTCCTATGGAAACTTCGCATTCTATCAACCACAGCATCCTTGCTACAGCTACAAAATACATATCATGAAAACGTATAATTCACAGAGTTTTATTCGAACACAAGATTTTGTATCTCAGTTTCATGCCGATTTTTAAAACCGTTCTAGGTACTTTTCAGGTTCTGGCCTTTTGGTAAGAGAAGTTGCTACCTAAACAATTTGACCGTCGTCATTTTTTGATGAGAGGCTACAGGTGTCAAGGATTGGTTTGTGATGGTAAACGCTTCACGTTGTTCAGAGGTACACCAGCACGATTGAACACACGCCGGTGCACCTCATAGTGGAAATCGTTTAAACTAAGGTATGTGTCAGTAATCGTCATTGAGAGTACCCAGTTCACAGAATTACGCAATCTCAGTGAGACATAAGCGGTAATCAGTGCTGGCTTTACTCAAACGTATCCTAGCAGATGGCCAGTTCCAGGAGAGTGTACTGATCACCAGGGGACACTTATTGTCTGGCGCCATTGCAACCCAAATTTACGTAGAATCCATTGGCAAAAAACGAGGGAAAACTGAGAAAGTTTATGCATATCTGACCCTGCGTTGAGTTATAAAGAAAACGACGACGAACCGGAAGATGGACTCAGTTTATGAGTGCTAGTCAGTAGAAGGACTGTGAAAGAGACATTCGGTTGATAATCAGAAGAAGAAGAACGGAAACCCAACCACTGCTTATAAGCATATAACAATATCACTTCAAAATGCGGATTCCAAAAGAGCCGTTTCGAAGCAGCGATGTCACGTGACCGGCGAAAGTGTTAGCACGCAGTTGGTATCACCGCTGTTTACTGGATACGTGGTCCCGAATCGTTTTACGTGATCCCGTTGCGTAGTCGTTTTAACTAACTGCAAGTTAAGTCAATCCGTCACCATATCATTTTGCAAAAGCCGCAGTTTTTTAAGACACTGTGAACAATATTGGTGAGACTGCAGCAGGAAGCACGAGCATATGGGAATTTTGAGATTACCAGCACCGTAGTGTAGTCTTGTTCACAGTGTCACACGCGTCCAACGGATTTCAAGTGGAAGCATCACATTGAAGAAACGATTTGCCGCCCTGGGAACTATTCCTTGTTGGGAAGTGCTGTGTGCTGTTCCAGTGAAACATACGACATTACACAGGCCACATGCCAAGAAAACTCGACTGGTATACCGTGGAATTCAGGTTTTGAAGTGCTCTCAGAATATCGCCCTGATCTCAACCACACACCAATTTCTTATGTACATTGACTATTACTTTGTGTTTTTCAGAGAGCTGACCTGTATTCCAGTTAGACAGCGCATCTCCATACAAGTAGTAAACGGTCTAGCGATAATACCCGGATGAGCTGGTTGTTCTGATGATAATGCCAAACATGCTCTTATTCTCTCTGTCTACGGTGCGCTGTGATCACGTTGGTGACAATGAAGGGATAGATGGATATTCGTGAGCAACATTGTGGATTCTGGGTGTCATTGTACGTTCACAGTAGGCATTCGTTGTCCGACAAATCGAGAAGAATGGCATGAGTATCACTGGCTGCCGTACATCTCCTCTGTAGATTACGCCGAGTAATAGGACTCAGTACACCGTGAAACAAGGCGGACAATCTTTGGTAAGTTTGCGTGTCCAGATTGGTTCATTAATTTACTTAGAATGATGCGTAGTGTTACGAAGACGAAGGCACAGTCGTTTTGGTCGACTTCCAAATGGATTCCAATAAACATGCAGCAGGAAACCGAACGGCATGTGAAAGATGAAATCCTCGAGGATAGATGATGCATAGAGTATGCATGAAGCTTGAAACAAGATACATTTTATCCAAGTTGAAAACATGGCAGGCCTGAACAGGTCATCATCATTGGTCACTACATTATGTCTATAGGGACTGATCTGAAATTCATGTTCTGACCTGGGGATTGAATTTGATCATCCGCCTGACATGCATGAATGCTACAGTTGGAAATGCTTGAAATTGGCCTGTTGTCAACCGTGACTTTTAGTAACAAAGCACTCGGTATTGACTAGAGGACAGTAAACTGTCAAAGGTTACCAAATTGAACGCTCCCGATTTTTTTGGACAAGATTCTCATTGATAGTTAGTGGGGGATTAAGTCACTGTAAGATGGACATCCCTAACACGTGACTGCAGTTTTAACATTCACAGTAGAGCGTAGCCTGATGAGAACAGGATTTTGAATCGTACTTCGAACACAGGGCCTTGCTGCCATAAAAAGCACCGCTGATTCATAATTTACACAGCCATGTCTGCTGTAAGTAGTGTTCAGGATATCCGGTCGCTTCTAGAATGGACAGCATGTGCTCTGCTACTACCAGCCGACGGCTCCAGATTTGGGATTCTCACATTGTAATATTCCGCAGACATTCATTTATTTACTGGTAAAGGAGAGGAGATTCCTTATACATATATTCTGCGAATCGCTCAGACTTTGTTATGTCCACACTACGCACTGAAGTGAGCGGGAGACGTGGTTCTGGTTGTTGAGGAAAACGTGTCGCGGGGACACTGCCCCCTTGGCATTATTGTAGTGTGCCAACAGAGCGAAGACCGGCTGGTTCGAATAGTGTCCGTGAAGACAGCAAAGGGAATATTAGGAAGAGAAATTCGGCGAATTTGTCGTTTGGAAGGAGTCGAGCAGAAGAGCTTTAGTCCCGTCAAGAGTGTAAGGTGGTAGTCCTAGCAGACGGCTTTCATCTAATTACGCTCTTTGACATATGGGACGCCCGGGAGGTACGTACAGCACAAGTCGAGGACGATGGCCTGGACAGAACATAACTCCTGAGGTGTGCATCTTCGAACTCCCTTGTACGTTTGTGTTATTGTATCGAGAAGGCGTCCAACAAAGCACAATCTTTATTGTCCAAACCGCTAGTCACATGCAACACGCGCTCTCTCGTTTATAAGTCGCAATTCCAACCCGCAACACACACACCCCGGTTTGCGTTCACACGTCGTGTGCACTTCTAACCGGTTTACGTGCGTGACCGGTGCCTTCTATCGGAGGGTTTTTCGCTTGCCATTCCTCGTCTGTTTGTCCGATTCCGTTGCGCGTTGGCTCGTCCGGCTGCTCGTGCTGTCCGCCATCCACCCAGTGCTGGCCTTGACCGTATCCCAACATCGTGTCGAGATGTTCCTCTGAATGTTGGAAAAACCACGCCTCCGATCTGGCCGTCTGTCGTATTTCGCCTGCCCTGCCTCGCCCGTTGGTCCGATCTAGTCGAGCGATGACTCATCCGGTCGCGCACGTTGTCCTTGATCCGATCGCGGCAGGNCCTCAGTCATTGAACCCCAGTCACCCGCCCCACACCTATTGTTATCTCACCCTCCCTACGCCCTGTGAATACGGTCTGCAATTAAACTGTTACCACCTAATCGGTCTGCCCGAAGCTCGAGTATTTAGACAAACATCAGACCGATCTGATCGCATTCGGTCGGTCCGTCATTGTCTGTCGGTCGTTTGTGACTGTACTTTACGTGCCCTTTGAAGCCTTGACGGCCTATTGCGGCCAAACATTGTTTTACTCCACGAACGCAAATGAATTAGGTTTGTTCTTATAATTGATAATATTATTTATGTCAATAGTACCACGTTCCCAGCGACTTGATTTGGTTTTGGTGTTTGGCGTCATTGGTCATACGTGCGTCACCCAACATTCGTCGGAAGAACGCACAGACGGTATCTACAGAAGTCTGAGCACGAAATCTCTCGGCGATAAGTCTGGATAATGCATCCGCACGTCCAAAACTGGTTGTTCTTACATACTGAATCGTAAAGTCATACCCGATCAAAATTGTTGCCCACCGTTGCAAGCGATTTGCTGTGTGTGATGGAATGCCCTTTTAAGTGCCAAAAATAGACAGCAGTGGTTTGTGATCGGTGCACAATGTAAATGTTCGACCATGCAGCATTTTATGAAACTTTTTAACTGCGAAATTAATACCTACTCCTTCGTTTTCAACCTGACTGTAGTTTCTTTCCGCTGGGGTCAACGTGCGTGAAACGTGACTGACTGCCTTTCGAACATCAGAGAGGAAACGATGCAACAAAACTGCCCCGATTCCATAATCAGAGGCATCAGCGGCTACAATTGGTAATCTAGGGTCATAATGCGTTAACGCAAGGTCTGACTACAACACACTCTTGATTCGCTCAAAAGCTGATTGGAAAGCCTCAGACCATACCCACTTAGCATTGTTCCAAAAGTCAATTTGAGGGTGCTCGTAAAACATGCATATTTGGTACAAAGTTATTGTAGAATTTGACAAGACCTAGGAATGATTGTAATGCGAATTTGTTTGTTGGGGCCGGTAGGTGTTCAATAGCCTCTATCTACGATGGATTCGGGCGACGACCGTTTCCGTTGACGACTGATCCAAGATAGGCGATGCAATGTATGAAAAATGAGCATTTTTCGCTGCGAAGGTTAAAACCGTACGTTCAGATTTGGCTGAGAACTCCGTTTGAATGTATCTGATGAACATCGATAGATAGGCTTGCAATTATGATGTCATCCATGTAGACCGAAGCGTACGTCAGCCCACTCAACATGGTATCCATAATCTGTTGAAAAATAGCTGGGGCACATTTCACGTCAAGTGGCAGCCTGTTATACTGATATAGCTCTCGATGTGTGTTGATGGTCAGATACTGCCCACTTGAGTTGTCAACTTCGACCTGAAGATAAGCATCAGAAAGGTCGCTTTAGGAAAACACTTTGCAGCTATTTAGTTGTGTGAACAAATCTTCAGGTAAAGGCAATGAGCACTAATGTGTTTGTAGCACATCATTTAAACCAGTAGAAAAATCCACGCAAACACGAATGGTGTCATTTGCCTTTTTGACTGCAACTATTGGGGCTGCCTACGCAGAGTAGTTGATATTTGTTAAAACGCCCAACTGCTCCAATCCGTTTGATTCTAAGTCAACTTGAGTGATCGCAGCGTATGCTATTGGTCTTTTGGGCCGAAAAATTGGTTTGCTGCAGTGCATCGGTCGAGATCGCTGTTGAAAGTCTGTGCATGTTTGGTCTGTAATTCTATTAGAATATTTTTGCACACTTCAGCACCTTCTGTAGAACTGGGTAATAGAGACAACTGTGCAGATGACACATCACAAAAGAGCTAAGGGGAACATCCCACAAGTGTAATTGTTTCATCCAATCAATTCCTAATAAATTCAGATCATTTGAGTCTGCGATATAACACGTACCGGTACAATGTAAATCGCGAAATATGAACTCACATTTGATTTCTCCCATAAAGGCGATTGGGTGGCCAGATACATTGCGTGCGATACGTCATGAGGGATGGTGAGTGGGTTCGCCAATTTTGTGCCATGTTGAGCGAGAAATGATGGTTATATCCGACGCAGTGTCGATTTGTAGTGTTACCGGAAAATTATTGATCAAAACAATCAAAATTTTCGTGAATACTGATTGGTACTATCAGAGGTAGAAAAAAACGACATTTGATTGCCTTCTGAAACGATTCTGGAACAGGTTTTTACCAGATGTAAGACAACGACCTCCTTTGTGTCTCAACCGGCCACACTCTTGACATTTGTGTGACCGGAAACGACAATGTTATGCGAAATACCATTCACCACAGTGCCAAAAGGCCGATGGCGGGCGTCACCAACTCGTGTTTCCTGATTCACTGCCTACTTGTAATTGTGTCCTTGTGAATTTTTCAACCAGTGTCACATCCGGCGTCCCTGATCATTGTAGCATTTGTAAATCCTTCTTTAGATTTACAAATCGGAGATATTCAGACGTCAGCTGCTGCAGTTTCGCCAATAACCGGGTTCGGGTGTCAGCGAAGAGGCGACGAGTACGTAATGCTCAGGCAGATCGTATAAGCATATCCATTCCACTCCTATTAATGACTGCATCGGCCAACATCCTGGTCGTTGACAATTAATCCGCTCCTCTTTTCAGAAACTTGAGTGTCTGTTGTCTTCTATCCATTCCTCTTTTCAGCCTTGTTGGTGTACTGTATGATGAATAGTCCGTCTGGCTTTTCATAGTTCAATAAGAATTTTGATTTTCATCCCTATCTTCTCTGGGATGCACTAACATGCACTCCTATACTTTAATGCTTCTTGTATTCCACTTCACAAATCTTTCTTCTTAGTGCAGATCTCGTCATTGCAACCGCTCTCTGTTTAGTTTCCGAGAGATAAGAGTTTCCTTTCCTTATTAGCCAATCAAGTGGCTAACCAGCATTGGCCGGCTGGACAGAAAGGCCCCACTGGCACACCTCCCGGTCTTATTCCTTCGGGTTTACACTGGATATGTGGTGTGTTGGTGGAACTGCAATTGGTGCAGCGCAAGCCANGTGCAGTCAAAAGGAAAAGCCGTCACATAAATTCGATCATCCCAGGGATGATCACATGTGAATAACCGAGGGAAGAGTATCAAATTACCTCGTGCCACCAGTGTGAGGTGAATGGCGCAGTTGTCAACACGGTTGCCTCATTAAAGCGTGGCCGCACTTCGAATCGCGACCCTGGTATCTTGTACACTCTTGACGACTTTTGATTATGCCGACATCCCCCACTCTCTTTCCCTTCTTCCATCTAATCCTCGCGTAATTTCTAGGTGCGCCGATTGTACCTTTCATTTTGGTGTGCTATTTTTGAACGACGCTGATAAACCTTGTGTACTTTAGCACAGATTAGTAGTATTCTATGGTGAAAACTATGTGTCGGTAGAGCCCAGGAAGGTTGGTTTACGCACTCAGACCATCGATCATCCAACCCTGCCCAACAGCAACAACCAAATTAAGATCAAACAAAATGGCCAAGAAACCAGAACAGACATGCAGAATTGTTCCAACATAGTTGCATCGTTACGACAAGCCCCATCTCGTGCCATTCAGCTTCAGGCTTCCCTCGTCAGTAATTAGCGAATGTAATTAACAGCACCCGGATTGTTTACTCGATACTCCTTATACACTTCGCGGGTTACTGCGCGACCGCCGTCGTCCATCAGGTTGGAGTAAACGGAAACATCAGCACGAAGGCCTCATTCGAATTGGTAGATTGGATTCCTGTTAACATTGGACTTTGTGTCGTCCGGTTAGCAGGTTCCACAAAGTCCAGCTCTAGATACAAAACTTTCAGAAGTCTTTTTGTCGTGTATGCTTGCATTCCGGTTTCAAGGACTTGGCTTCAAGGACATCTTTTACTCGGATCTGGTGGCTCCCCTTCGCTAAGCACATGGTTTTGATGTAGTCATTCTGACCAGAGATGTGAACGCTCAGGCCGGTTGGCCTGGTGACTCCCAGTTTTGTCCAGTTGACAGGTTTGGGATAGTCTCATGTCACACAGTTACTGGCAGGCGAATGTTGCAGCTGGGTGCTGGGCATAAGCCACATTTGGCAAGCACTAGTTGTAGATATCGTTCTGATTGGCGCCCTCCTTTCCCGATTCAAACCTGATCTCAGATAGACCATGTTGCTGTTAGATATATATATATATATGGCGACGTTCCGTTCAAGACTGTTGTTCTTATTGGAACACATAATCATAACCAGGTCATGCGTTGGTACGTTGCCGTTTCGTTCTTACTTTCGCTGGGCAACGATCTCACTGGCAACAAAATTTGACTTGGTTAATGAGGCAAGTTAAGGAACTGAACACAGCTTTTCCTTCACGAAACATCGGTGGACTCTCCATGCCTACCCGTGCTATCAGTCCAAAGCGACCGTGTGTCTTCACTCGTGCAAAATCGGGTGCGGATATCTTACATGGTGAAGAGGCTGTAGTAAGTGCTTTGAGTCAGTTGTTCCAGCTTGCGTGGACGACGAGGACCATCTCTCTGTGATGGAGCCACTCGATAATAATTCCTCTATTCAAAAAAGAAGTACGGAATGCCGACCCCAGTCATTACTAAGGTTCTCTCACCCATTCTACTTCGTCCACCCACAGTAACTGGGAAGACAGATATTAGGGAAGAGCAGGCAGGGTTTTGACTTTGGTGAGGATGTACACATCAAACTCCTACTCTCCGCCAAATTCCAGAGAAGCGTCACGTATACCGCCGACCAACAATTGCAGTGTTGCTTAATTCTAAAGGTACTGTGGAATCAGTCAGGATCCACGGCTATACACACCTTATCGTGGTAGCTGTAGACCTGTTGATTTGGGGCAGAACACGACGGAATATAAAAGGTTTACTCTGATATAACGGGTTCTATACATAAATTAACTAATGCTTAGCAAATTATGCAAGTTACAATTAAGTGAACTCGGGGCACGGGATTTACTCGTCAGTAAGTATCAGTTAATAATGCGGTAGAGTGAGCAACTCAACGAGGCGGTACAAAACAAGCAAAAGGCGAGAGTTCCAACGAGAATTCGTAGTACCGATTCAGAGCATATTATGTTTGGCACTGTGAGAAATGTTTGAATAGTGGTAACGTGAGTAGTATAGAGCGATCTCTGGTCCTCACTACATACCTCCTCCCGCAACATTTTGTCCACCTTCGTTATCTCGACAATCTGTCTGCCAATTTAGGTGCTGCTGACACACCTGGTGTGCATTCTCTTCTGATTAGAGTGCAATACAATTTACAAAGCTGGTTTTCGTACACTCTATGGTGATTTTTCTCATTTTTTTAACGGATACACTGGGCCATGGAGTTTAACTCTCACATACGGTCCTCTCCACTTTGCCAGGAACTTCCTAGATCCCGGTCCTGCTGCTCCAAGGCTTCGTCGGTCTCCGAATTTGACCTACGAACCAAGTTAAAACACAGCACTTCGACCCGGTAAACTTGCAGTTGTCTGCTTCTTGGAAACTTCTTGTGTATTTTTCAAGTTTCCGTTGGCCAATCCCCGAACTTCTGCTAGTTTACGCGTGCTCATCAGTTGATCTTCCCATAAGCCAATCTCCTGCTCGACTTGCAAGCCTAGCACCCGCTTATAAGTTAGCTCGAATGAAGACTTTTTCGATGTTCCTTGTGGTGAACAGTAGCGCGCCAGCAGAGTTAATGCTAGAGTCTCCTCCCACCTTCCTTATTTTGTCGCCATCCACTTAATGATTGTGCGACTGGTTCTTTCTGTCATTCAATTTGACTGAGGATAGAATGGAGTTGTGTGTAGTTTCTTGATTTCCAAACACTCCAAACAGTTCCGAAACTCCTCACTTTCGAAACAGGGGTCTTGATCAGTCAATATGCTTTGAGGTATTCCGTGATCTGCAACCGTGTGATCCACCACCGCCCTGCACACAGTGTTCACGCGCTGATCGATTATAGCGGCTGGTTCGACCCACTTTGTGAAATGCTCACTCATGACCATGATTTATCGTTTCCCGGGACGTTCATTCCCTCCCGCAGTTGGCTCATCAGACTTCCGGCACAAACCAACCGCAAATCGGACCAGTGCATTCTGAAAGCTTTCAATTCCGGATTCACTTCGTCTTCTAATGGTTGTCCCCCAGACAGATATAGGCCTACCACCACCTGCCTCGCAGTATCCATCCTTTGTACTGCTTGTAACTTTCCAGGGTCACTCACCAGTTCGACACTGTCAACTTCGATCACGTCCTTGTGGATCACATCCAGGTGTTGCGTTCGAGAAAACAAATCGGGCACACAGTTCTCTCTTCCGGATACATGGCGAATTGTGAAGCCGAACTCCTGTAGTCGTAACGCCCAACGAGCCATCCTTCCTCGAGGGTCCATCGCCGATTTACTCCACTCCAGCGGTTTGTGGTCGTTCTCCACATGGAAACGTCGGCCGAGCAGATACAGCCCCCATATTTTAAAGGCCCATACGATTGCCACACACTCATTCTCTGCAGTTGAATAGTTCCGTTCAGCAGGGCTCAGTACCCGGCTGGCGTATTCCACAACACCGTCGTCCTCCTTCAGTACCGCTCCAATTCCTACATCACTCGCATCCGTTGCGACAA
>QNGE01008226.1:0-11288 GCA_008508345.1 Paragonimus westermani
GTGGGTGTCTCTCGCTTTGTTTGTGTTCGCGTTTTTCGTGCGAAGTCACACCGGGAGTTCAGAAATTTCATTATTGACAAACGTCGGATCAATTCCTACAGTCTTGTGAATGTCAAGATCGCTTGTGTTTTGAAGGTGAACAGTCGCACTATAGTGCTCGTGAGCAATGTGGTGCAAAGTCTTATTTGGATATTATAGTAGGCAGGGCGGTATGCACGAGGGAACGTTGGAATGCACCCCAGTCAGGAGTGGTGGCATTGGCAACTGTGGCGTTCAGTGATTATCGTTGTGTGCAATTTAGTGTTGGCTTTCAAGGTAGCGTTGAAACATATACAGTCTGTGTCGATTTTCTGAATAAACATTCCCCGTTCCATCCGCGTTTCTGGCTCACTGGACTACCATGGGACATCATTTTAAGCATTTTTGCTTTGCCTCCCAGTTGATGTGTGTTTCTGATCCTAATCTTTTACCATGTAATCGCAGACGCATTTCTCTGAGGGTTTTCTGCAACACACTTGGTTACTGTTTGTAGTGTTATGACATGGTGTCAGCATGTTCAGTAATTCATTGGTTTGCCCCACCCGAGCTCCTTGCTTTTTACTATTGTTTTTACCGAGTGTAAATATACTAAATGATTATCATTGTATCTTTTTTCCCCTTGTCCCACTTTTTTCATAATATTCATTATACTTTCATATCCATTGTCGCGATTGAATTTTGAGCCAGGGAAAATGCTTGCGATTGTTAAAGGTATTAATAGATTTGATAGCTTGTGTTGATGGTTCGGTTGTTTGCTTAGCTTGACATTTAGTCAATCAGATTTCAAGTCCTTTATAACGACAGAAATTCATCGGCCTTCTTCAAACGCAACGCCCAAACTCTCACGTGTTGATGATTTCACCTGGTTTGGTGATTGAACGTTTGCAGCTTAAATACCAGGCTTGGCGGACGACCTAACAGCCAAATTGACAGATATCGTACAAAGCTTAGAATTTGTGCGACGTCTTTGTAACGGCGTTATACGTAAGCTGCCAACAGCACGGCACGGTGTATCGAAGATGGTGAAAATTTTGGTAAAATGACGCTGGTGCAAGACACACTGAATGATCCTGCAACCCTTTGGAGAATGGCTCACTGCGTCCAATGACAGAATGCTTAGTGCCAAGTGAACCGCCGTTCCTTCTGTTTATAAAGCAAGAAACTTGTGTATCGCTACAAGACTGCAGCCACTTGAACGAACACCTATCAGGAAGACATTCTGCATAAATGTTTTCCTGTGGCACGACGTGAACATTTCGGGCTAATTGCTTGCCAATGGCTTAAGGGTCTAGGACGCCCTATTAAACAAGGAGGGATGTGAGTGCACTCAAACCTTCCACTGTCTTGCAGTGGCTTGCAGATTTTCTGTTTTTAGTTGAAATCAATAAAGAAGGTAGTGAAATAGCGATGAGTGACCAGCTTGAGCATAATTGTTTCAAATTAAACGAGGCCATGATGCCAGAAATATTCATGATTATTGGCTAAGATGAACATGTCACTGAAAAGTTTTTGGACTATCTGAACGCGATTATAAGTTGCGTCTGTAATCTAGAGGAAAAGTGTACTTTGGAGTTTACGTCATCTCAGTGATTACCTCTCTAATGGGGCCGTTTAACCGGAGTTTAGTGGCGGCTTCCATCACCATGTGCGTAGGACCAGTGAAAGAAACGACCATCCATAGGCTTTAAACTAAAGCGCCACGTATCGCTACGTACAAAAGTAGACAAACTGCCTGAGCCAACCGTTTGTACATGCAACAGCCTGAAAGGTGGCTACTGAACAGCAACTTTTCGAAAAGCTCGAGCAACCTAGTGTTCAGGTTGCGCTTAGTCATTCTAATCGAGTTGCACGTATTGCTGGACTGTATTGTGCAATGGACCAGGCTGGCTTTCCGTCCACGTACTTGATCGGCGTTAACTGTTGCATCGTCGGACATTTCAGCCACTGTGGTTGTAGACACAGAGAACTTTTCTGTCGATTTAAGTGTCAACGAAATAGTAGGTGAACTCATGTTATGTGAAAGACATTTCAGTTGGACACCATTATTAACAAGTGGAACGACACCTTGATCAGGAAAAAGTAAGTGCAACTCAGTCGCATGATATATTGGAGCCAAACTCAACAATTAGGTCGAGTTTATCATCACTAGTTTGGCACGCAAAAAAAACTAAAACAAACATCGCTGCAAACAACTCGCGCGCAGATGATTTGCCAATATATACGATGTCAGTAGTCGATGAATGTTCAACAAGCGACTTTGGTTAGACGTTTACGTATGATAGTTTAGTCGTACCCAGGGTGGGATTCATCATCATAGCAGCCATGAGTCTAACCAAAAGTACTGTGGCTCGGGCCGCTGCCCACCTCAACAGTGATGTGGATTATCCTAGAAAGAGGCGTTATTAAGAAGGTCGACAAATACTAAAAGAAGACTAAGCGGAAGAACTAGAACCGGTATGGCACAGTGGTCAACAGTTACCTCACGAGGGCGTGGCCGGAGTTCAGGACCCGGTAGGCTCCAGCAAGAAGGAAAATTAAATACGTTGAACCTTTTAAAATGGGCTGGCTAAAAAGTCTATGGGAATTTGAAAGCTGCGATCACTTGTGAGTGATGTTCCATTCATATGAACCCAAGACCTCCTAACACTTACCGTTAGTTGAAATTCCTCCTGGTTTGACAGGCCAACTGCATTGTAACGGACAAATAATTGAGACTTTGAATTGTTGTAAAGTTACATATGGATAGAAGGAGTCTGATTGGTTAGTTAGAACATTATCAGGAGTTCGATGATTGAGTAAACTCCCGAAAGCGGCTGGTTTAGAAAGATGGATGAGCATTTTTGCATGAGAAATTACGTTGTACATTTAGTTTTAGTTCTTACCCTCTCGTGCGGATACTTGGCAATGTTTGGGTGTGTTATGAACTTTTGAGAGAGGAAGGCAAGAACGAACAAGAACCGCGAGCAGTACTTCGATCACGAACGGAACGCAACGATATCGCAAAACGACACGAGAACCAGTACGCAAGTATCCGGACCCAACTCTCGCAATTTAGAACACCCCAACAAGAAAGGAAAAATTGCCTTCAAACGAGATTTATTTGCTGTTCAGCCTGAAGACAAAACGGTGATGCACAGTGGTCGTATTTATAGATTTTCGACGGTCTTGGGCCTCGTCCACTCAACTGGAATTGCTCATTTCCGCTTCGAATAATTTTTTCCCACAGTGCTTTGTCGACAAATGTGTGAGCGTTGATATCTATCGCTTAAGTTCCCTTAAGCCTCAACACAACAGCTCATTGTTGTTTTCGGTAACAATCCATCACGTGAGTGATGTCTGGTGTCATGTGAAGTCATCAGCACTGCGTAAAATAGGTTGTTATTTCAGGTCTAGACATAAACCGTCGCCTTGCAGGTTTAATGAGTTCTGTGATCTCGACCTGTCTCGGAAGTCCTAATCGCGGGGTTATCGATTGGAGTTAACAGGCAGTAACTGTGTCTCCTCTCGAGACGATCGGGCAACCTGATCATTGCTCACAAGCGAGAGTGGTTGAGCGTTCAGATTTGATGATTCGGTCGTGCCTAATGTGAGGTCAATGGCGCAGTGGTTAACACGGTTGCCTCATGATTGGAATGTCCGGAGTTCAAATCCCGGCCGTGGCAAGGATATGCACTACTGACGAGCTCTAATGAGAGCGAAACTCGAGTCTAGTGCTTCTTTTCGAAAGAGGCTGACTGGAAAGTCTATCTGAATGCGAACGCTGCGATCAAATGTGAGTGATGGTCAACTTGAAAATAAACCGTCGAGTTGAAAACTGGAGTAGCAAAATAAGGTTATTTTTGGTGCTGACAACTCAAGTTTTGAAATAATGAAAGAGCGAGGAACACGATCAAAGCGGTGGAAAAGACTGATATGGACGCTGAAAATATTAAAATACATCCAGACGATCTTGTGAAGTTCCCTGCGACCTCTCGTTTGATTTTTCACGTTGACAGAGAAAAACATTGGCTAACCTAATATTCCAGTAAAAAAAAGAGGTTTACAACATACTCTACCTAATATCGAGGCTTGCTCAGAATAACTACCGCGGGCATCGGTTTTTCTTCTCAGTCGTGTTTCACATCCCACAGCATTAGTATCAGCGAATTATGGAGTTCAAAGTCTCATATTGAGAGTTTGGGCTATCTAGTGTTACAATTTAACTGTTCGAAACAACCATGGCTTGTCGGAGTCTGTCCCTCGGCAAAACGTGAACCCATGGCTAACTGCCGAGACAATGACTCGGCCAGCTCATTTCGATTCACCCTGAAGCACCTGATCTACTACAAATGATGGAACTATCAATACTTACACTGAGCTGTCTTGCTGAAGATCGACAGGACCAAACCCAGAAATAAATGAGGGGGATAAACTATAGTGCACAAAACTAATTAGAATTGTTGCCCAAAAGAAAGGTGAGCAGGGCCGGCAAAACATGCCAGTCACATTCCAATGAAAGTTTTAAGCGTTGTACTTTTTCCCTAACAACTGTCAGAAATATCAGCAAATCAAATGAATCCAGATAGATTATAAATTGAACGCGTATAGGAAATGCAAGGTCACGTAATTGGTATGCAGAAACCACATGCATCGACAATTGTGTGTACGCATACAGCAATCTCCCCGAATTTACACATCAAACGGGAAGTACGAACGTACAATACAAATATTCTATTGCCGAGATTTTCCCCACCCTTCGAGCAGATTGGGATGACCAACTCATCATTCACACATACTAACTGACGTCCCACACACAACCATACTTATCGGTGCCTATACAAGCTGGCCGCATTCCAGCATTTTATTATACATTTAACTCTCCACTGACAGTGACGACGAAACATTCCATTCCAAAAGCGCTGCTACTCCGGAAGTACTTGTGGGGTCGACCACCTAAGACAATCTCCAACACAGAATACAGATACCCCTTGAGCACGATAACTCGAAAACCCATTGTTTCCGGCCAGACTATGGAGAAGTTTAGTAGCCTCTACAATACGTGCGCATATCAATACAGGAAGCAAATCTATTTGTTTGCCACTGACTACGTTTAGGTGCTGAATGCAATTTGCGCCGTTTTTGTTAGAAACCTTTGCATGCGCTAGAACACATTTAATCTAGTGGAGATAGCGAAAGGTGTGCTGCGCACTTGCCCTCCATTCCTTTGGAGTATCGTTCACACGTCGATTCCCTGTACTGATAACACTTGTTTAATTACTGTATGTCTTGGTTTGCTTGACCCTGCAGACGGTAACTAATTAAGCTCCGGTCCAGGCGAAGTGGGATGATAGGCTGACTGCGTCAATCGGATCGTAGATCAAGGACAATCCAGACGGTCGATCAATTACGCCATCCATCCGTGCTTCTTGTTTGACATGTGGATGAGGAGCGTTGGCGACCCCACGTGTATGTGAATACAGATGCGTACTACAAACGTCGTCCATGGATACGACATATAAGAGCCCTAATAACTAAGTTGATGATGACTACATAAAATCACATTCGGGCGGGTTACGAATGCCCGACGACAATCTCTACTCGAGAACAGTAGTCGGTAAACAGATTGAGAATAACACAACGTTACGAGCAAGTTATAATTTCGATTACAACACTCCTGAGGAAGGCCACCCGAGGTGGTTGAAACGTAGAGTATTACAACTTGCTCGTAAAGTTGTGTTATTCCCAAGCTGTTTATCAATAACGTGTTAAACACGACGTCCAAACTATTCAATTTCATTCGTACTAAATTTGGTGCGGATATCTTACAACAGTAGTCGGTATTTCAATAAGTGGTGATTGAACACGTACTTAAGTCTCTATGATAGTCCATTAGATGGCACAACGACAGTGATATTCAAGGTATGCATGGAGGTGATTGAGACGTCGTAAACTTCTGATAGACGTGGTGGTCTGTCACAGAAGATCCAAATTTTTTCAAGCAAAACACTACGGGGGAACCGAGAAAACAACATGTATTATAACAATAGGGGGAAATTGAGTTTTGGGCAACAAAATATTCCACAGATGACTTTGCTTCAGAGTATGTGACGTTGCACATTTCATTATAAGCCATTCATCGTCGTCCTATTTCAATGACAAAAGGAGGGTGGACTTGTCTCTTGAAAATCCCGTGTCTCGGTCCGAGTGACTACACTGTGTCAGCAAACAACTGAATTGCAAATGAGAGTAAGACGACATCTGTAAGATAGTTCTTAAGGTGTTTTGCAATGTTACTCTGGTAATTGGCATCACCTCACAGAAGACTCCGCAAAGTAAAACTCACGCCAGTGAAACCGGTAAGCCATAGTATGAACCTAAATTTACAGCCATGAGTGCCTGACCTATCCCGCCACCTTGACGTCGTGATCAGACTTGTTCATTGCTTTGGTCCGGAGGGTTGTGCTGACTAGGACTTCGGTCCTACCAGGTTCAGTCTTATCAGACAGGCCTAAGGGGGACAGTCAGACGAAATGAAGATGCACTCATAGGGTGGTATGTGACACTAATGACCACGCAAAAGTGCTTAAGTAGTGGAGCAAGATCCTGTAGACGTACGTCAGAACTGTTTTTGTAGTTACGGTACCGTCGTTATCGGGATCAGAAAGGGGGGTTTAGAAAAGGTACCCTCAGACAAAGATCATTAAGATCGCCCAATGGCTGAACATGACAGCTGGCGTACTATACAGTACGGTTGAGGAAAATCCGGTATCATCCAAAAGCCTGGCTTTGTTTCGGGTACATCCACTGCGCGTAGCAGTGTCCAGAATCAGGCATTACTGTCTTATTCACTGAGCTCTCGGGATAGGCTAGCCTCTCATGGCCAAGTGCGTCAGACTCTTGAGTCATTGGCTCCGGTTAGGGATCTACAGAAAACCCTGCATCCTGTTGTCTCGCGATTCAGACTTTTGAGTCTAAGACCCTAGAAGGGGTTTCTTAAGTCAACCTCCATTCACAGCATAAACGACCGGGAAGTATCAGAATTTACTGTTCTTCTAACAGTGACATTATTCATTTCTGTTCTATACCTCTTCCCAATTTTTCCAACTTCTCTGTACTCCCAGATGATACCTTTTTGAATGTCCTCACTCTTCGACAGGTCGGTCAGCAAGATGCTCTGGCAAGCACTCTCAAGTCGGGAACCTGATGTGTGCTGCATGTTGGAGACGCGAATCTACGATTCTGGCACCGCTATCCGCCTGAGTTCACCTCATAGATAATTGCTGATCTAAGGGCTCCTTTCTCAGGGTCTCTGGTGACGCCGAAGCTGAACGTCGTGGCAAAGATGCAGTGGAAGTCGCACTGAGTTCCAGAGCAGAACAATGTCTGATCGCTTGGATCCCAATGAACAGTGGCTTATACGTTGTTAAACTCGATACATCCATTGAGGTCCGTCAACGCAGCTCACAAAAGTGTTGTGTATTCATTGTATCGGTGTACGCCCCAACGGACAGTTGTCCGGATGCAACCAGAGATGCATTCTACGACGCCATGGTTGACCTTCTGAAGCAGACTAAACACTCTGACATTGTCATACTAGCGGGCAAGCTTAACGCTCAAGTTGGTCGTCTTTCTCCAGAAGAGAAGCGGTTGGAAGGTGTTTAGTGTCCTGCCACCGTGCAATGATAGTTGCGAAAGACTGCTATCGTTGTGCGCATCTCACTGTCCCTGTATTTCGAGTACCGCATTTGAACAAAGGAAGAAACGTTGTTACATGGAGATTATGGACAAAACTCGATCACATGGTATTCATTTACACGTGACAACATTCTGTCAAGGACTGTCGTGCATGTTAAAGCAACCATCTGAACTCGAACCACGTCGTTGTGCGCGCCCGTTCTGTTTCGTCATTTGGCCAGAGGTCATCCACTCGTAAATGAAACATACTTAAATGGTATTTGAGCGAGGAGAGTGTAAAGAAAGCTTGCTGAAAAACACTGGTGAGCAAGTTGTCCAGTTTGAGTCAGGTGTGATAATGTGACGAACACTGGGAACAGATCGAAGCAGTCGTGAAAGCATGCCGTGAGGAGACGTGTTTTGAAGGAGGTGTGCAGTTGTGACAGAACTAGATTTCTGTCACCCCGGTAGACCTCATGAACAAGCGTCGCTCGACTCCACCTGGTTCTGAATAGGACGAAAATTGACGAGAACTTAAACGCTAGCTTACCAGAAGCTTGCGCAAAGACCGCAAGCACCACTAAGTCAAACAGCCGAAGGATGTCAAACTGGCCTTTTATACGAGAATAGCAGAAAGCTATTTTCCTTGATGTGTGGTTGTTCTGGCCGTCGAATCAGATACTGACTATATGCGAGAAAGTTGGTTCACTTTTCATCAGTCAATCGTGCCGACTTGACAGGTAGGCTGAACATTCTGAAGAACAATCCAGCTGGTCACAAGCAGAACATGTATACGACGATACCTCATTGGTCAGTTATCGCATTTCAGACAGCCCTCAGTTGTAAGCAGAGGCGACCCTGTAGCTTAAGTTACTGAAGCGTAACAAGGTTGTTGGGACAGATCTCTTTGGGGGGGGGGTGTTGATATCAGAACTGACAAAAGTTCCCCAGACGAGTTAGAAGACTGAGAAGGCATCTCGTGACTGAAGCGGATCAGCAGTATTTGCTGTTCTGAAAAAGGGAGCCCGAAGTCTATATGACAATCACAGAGGCGTCAGTCTGATGTCTGTTGCGTTCAAGTTACTGACTGGCCTTACATAACGTCGGCCAATTAAGCCCAGGGAAAGTCAGACAAGTAAATAACAGGCAGGTTTTCAATTCAGTCGTGGGTACTTTGATCTTATTCTTACCTTGCGACGGATCTTGGAGCATCGATACTCTTATAAGAAGCTGACAGCCCGGGTATTTTTTCACCTAAAGGCGGATTTCGATTCGGTTGCTCGTGACGTTCTCTGAAACTGCCTTTGCAAGGGAGTACCAAGCAAATACGTTAATCTGTTGAGACCACTGTATTCTTACTCTACAAGCAAGGTAAGGTTTCAAGGACAACTGTCTCTGTCGTTCATCACACCTGACAGTGCTCGTCAAGGGTGTCTTATCTCCCCCTTCCTGTTCAATATTGTCGTGGGCGATACTCTAGATGGTGCGTTTGTAGGATCCGATGAGCTTAATGTTGGGCTTCTTGATGCTAAGTTGACCGAGATCGAGTATGCGAATGAGATTGTCTCACTTAGCCCTCCTGCCAAAGACATGTAGGCAAGGCGAGTGACCGGGTTAGTTTGTATGGGATGCGCTTCATACTTTCAGAGTGCAAGGTGCTTCAAGACTGGGGTGTTTTCACTCCTGTCTTTTTTATTCCAGGCTATCCACTTGAGACTGTAAACACCTTCACATACTTGAGTAGCACTTTCTCGTCAGCCTGTAATATTGCTGATGAGAAATCAGCAATGATAGCAAAGGTATGAGTTGCCTTTGCTAGCCTGCGTCATCTGTGGCGTCGAAAAGATGTTCAGTTGTCTCTAAAAGAAATAGTATAAAATGCTTGCGTACGTTCTGTTCTACTCTATGGTTCAGAAAAGTGGCCTGTTCGTGACAAAGTTGTCAGTAGGCTTACTGTGTTTTACCATCGGTGTCTCCGTTAGCTATCCCACACCAAGTGGACTGATCACGTGAGTAGTACTGTAGTGAGGATAGACGGTCGCACCATACTACTCACATCACCATTCAGTAGCCGCATGGATCGAAATGATCGCGGGATAAATACGGGAGACACATGGAAAGGATCTTTGGGAGGCAGAATGACATATAATGGCTTTCGCTACACGACGGAACTGATACATGGTGTCCAAAGCGACTGGAGCATCCTCAGAAGAGTGTGGTGTGCAAATGGGTGTTTTTGTTCCTAGTCCCGTTGAGACGCTTAAGTGGTGTATTGGTTTCTCCAATAAAGCAACCTCCGTGTCATCCGCCATCTGGATTCACAACAGTACGACCGTTCGTCAGCGCACATTTAGAAGCACTCGGGATACGCGATCAATTGGTTACACAGCCTGCGATGTTTGGGTCATGCACTCCGCATACCAGCTGAGAGTTTGCCGTGCCGACCACTAAAAATAAGGTAAAATCGTGTGGTCACGAAATATAAAGATCCTAACTGCTTCATTGAGAAAATTGGGTAGGTGTCGTCTGCCTGATTCGGGTCCTTATAATAATTCGAATCGCTGGTGAGAAACGCCATTTGAGATGGCGGTGTGTCAATGATGTACCGGTATCCGTACAATTTTTAATCCTTCCGCTTAGTCTCATCTTATTATTATCGTTGTTACTCTGTTACAGTCATAGTAACGTCTCTTCACGGTTGAGGTAAGCGGCGATCCGAGTCACAGTTGCCTGTGATCAGGCCCACGGTTGTAACGATGATGATGAGTAGTGAATCAATGGTGGCCAATCGGACTTACTTTTGCCAAATTATGAATTGATCATCTCGAACATTCTTACAATGGGCTAGCAAAGAATGCGAGAGATAAACAGTAGGCTCGAATTTTTGACGCACAGTCTAACCATTTAAATTTGCGCATCTCTCGGTTCTCAGTGTGTCTGTGTATTGCAGCGCTTCTTGTATTACACTTCACAACTGTTTCTTCCTAGTTTAGAGCTCGTCATTGCAGCCTCTCTCTGTATAGTTTCCGAGAGATAAGAGTTTCCTTTCCCACCAACGCACTCATAGTACACCGTCGGCGAAGAGGCGACGAGTACGTTAGGCTCAGGTAGGTCATATAAGCGTATCCATTCTACTCCTTTTAACGACTGCATCGGCCAACAGCCTGATCGTTGACAAATAATCCGCTCCTCTTTTCAGAAAGTTGAGTGTCCGTAGCCTTCTATGCATTCTTTTCTTCAGCTTTGTTGGTGTATTGTATGATGAATGGTCTGCCTGGCGCTTCATAGTTCGGTGAGAAAGTTGCTTTTCATCCCTATCCTCTCTGGGATTCACTAACCTGCACTCCTATACTGCAGCACTTCTTGTATTACATTCCACAAATCTTTCTTCTCAGTATAGATCTCGTCATTACAACCTCTCTCTGTTTAGTTTCCGAGAGATAAGAGTTTCCTTTCCTTATTAGCCAATCAAGTGGCTAACCAGCATTGGCCGGCTGGACAGAAAGGCCCCACTGGCACACCTCCCGGTCTTATTCCTTCGGGTTTACACTGGATATGTGGTGTGTTGGTGGAACTGCAATTGGTGCAGCGCAAGC
>QNGE01008227.1:0-18208 GCA_008508345.1 Paragonimus westermani
TATATATATTCACATTAGTGATAAAGTCTGGGTGCCTAGTGTTGACTGGGTTGGAACCGATTCTAACCGTTCGCATATTTTGTGCATATCTTTACACACTATTTCGAATTCAGACCGCTTTATATCATGTAGGCATTTTTAGTCAATCGGAACAGAATCTAAAACTCAGTGGTAAAAGTTACGACATTCCACACTGTTTGGTACTTTCTTGGCAAGTGCTGTCTTTTATAGTTGTCTTTATGCAGGTTAATAAGTAGATTTTTACGCTACGTAAATTTTCATGTGGATTTAAATAAAAGCATTTATGTCACAGTGTAGTTCAATGCTCAACTGGAAATTTTTATTCCTCTTGACGATGTGACTAATATTCTGCAGAGGGCTGTTGGGGTGGTTTAGGTGTTTGGTTTAATATATGATCGGTTTTCAAGTTGAATATCACTCACATTTGATCGCAGCCTCCACATTCAGATAGACTTTCCAGCCAGCCGGTGTCTTTCAAAAAGAAGCACTAGACTCGAGTTTCGCTCTCATTAGGGCCCGTCAGTAGTGCATATCGTTGCCACGGCCGGGATTATAGATTGGAGTTAACAGGACAGTTACTGTGTCACCTCTCGAGACGATCGGGCAACCTGATCACTCACAAGCGGGAGTGGTTGAGCGTTCAGATTTGATGATTCGGTCGTGCCTAATGTGAGGTGAATGGCGCAGTGGTCAACACGGTTGCCTCATGATTGGAATGGCCGGAGTTCAAATCCCGGCAGTGGCAAGGATATGCACTACTGACGAGCTCTAATGAGAGCGAAACTCGAGTCTAGTGCTTCTTTTCGAAAGAGGCCGGCTGGCCGGAAGTCCATCTGAATGCGCGAAGGCTGTGATCAAATGTGAGTGATGTTCAACTTGAAAATCAACCAAACCCCCGATTACTCATCAATGATCGGTTTTATTTTGGTTTATAAGGTCAGGATATTAACGAACCGACAGTGCAGTTGATTGTGAGCGCATTGTCTAAATGACACTATCATTTGGCTGTTCAGTAGACGATAAAAGTGGTCTTTTCATCGGGAGTTATCGGTTCACCTTATATGCGGTTTTACTCTCTCACAATGCTGTTAAGACGAGTTACAACTACGCCATCTGTTTTAGGTTATCAGCCTCAAGGATTATGGTGCTTTTGTCAGTATCTCAAATACAAAAAAGCAAGGTAGGCTTGTAGGTATTGTTTTGCTGGTTTAGTTTTCATGAGATGTTTCTATTTTTCTGTGCTGGTACCTTGAACTTGAAACGGTTATCTCTTGTATGTCACATTAGACCTATGCTTGATTGTTTATGCGGTGCGTCTCGATGTGGTGTTTGCTTCAAGTATGTCTTGTCTGCTGTTTTTTCTATTTGAATGAGATTAGAGCACAGTCCGAGTTACAGAAATTGAGATAATATTGCTAACCTACACGAAAATCATAAAGTGCTGTCATACACTGAGATGCGTTTGAGTAAACAAGGCTCTAACCTTGCACACAGGATTCGTTAATATTTGGAGCCTTGTGGTTTTCATGAGCATTTAGGCATGGGTCTTCCGTCGGAAGCCAAAGTACCTCTTGAACTTAAGTTATTGAGGCGTGATAAAGTTCCAGGTCCGAATCTTCTTGCTCCAGCCCTTTTCAATGATGATGATGAAATATCGTTGTCTAAACTAACTACATCCCTCCGTACTTCGCGATTGGGGCTAGTGAGCATTCCTTTCCACTTCCAGAGGGGAGACCAGGGCTTTGTCAGACATTCACGGAGGTGTTAGCCTTTGTCGGATTCGATCTTCTCACGGGTCTCATAGTGTAGCGGGTTCTGGAACACAGGGAACTCAGATACGAGAGCAACAGGCAGTCGTTCAGTCTGATTGGCACAGTTACGTGTGCACTCACTTGTTCTGTGAATCGCAGATTCGGCCATTCTGGCTGAGGTCAGGTGAACTGCTTCACAAAAATTTCAGCCCACCTATCAATTTCGTGCGACTAGCTTACGACAAGTGAAGCATTTTTCAAGTGTGTTCTTGTCTACCTCGGCTCAATGATCAGTACAATCACGATTCAAGAAAAATACATGTATTTAGAGGTACATCAAGCTCTCGGATGTAACCTAAAGTTTTTCGACGGTATTGAACAATGCGCCGGCTATCAATTCGTGTACAACTGCTCTACTTTTTATTTTCCTACATTTCCCACAGGTCTTCTGCATCGGTCGCAAATTTCCAACCATCCGATTGATAAAGTCGAAGATGTAATAGAAGTCGGTGAGAAGATCTTTTGTAAGGTGATCAGTACTGAGGTGAGTGTCTCTAGTCGGATCTGGTTTTTATTCAGTGTGCACTTTTGTCATCGCCTCTTTTCAATCAATTTCAGTTCCAGGCTACCTTGTGTACCTCTTATGCTACAGAACCAGCTTATGTCACTTTGAGCTGGAGCTATCTCAATCGTAACAAGTTGCATGCGCAGGTGTTGGAACTTTGGTTACTTCATGTACTTATGCTTAGTTTAGGGTAATCAGGATATTTTGTACATATGCGTTTTAGTTTGAGATCATAGTAAAGAATTCAACCTTTTCCTGGTTTTACTAACGGCGTTAGTCCCATGTTTTCAGTGCATTTCATGAATCACTGAAGTGCCGTTGTTTACTACGTGATGTATTTCACAAGTTATTGGTGTACTTGCGGAAAACCTTGGCCTTGATACTATGTTGCACCTAATGACCGATGGAAACAGCGTTTTCTAAATCGAAAATTGTACACTTGACAATATAAATAATCCTAATGTCACAGCACAGTGCAGACAGAGAAACATTCACGATAGGTGTAGATGATCCCGGTGCCAATCTGATCATTCGGGTGGCAGGTTTAACACTTCATGCTGACTTGAGTTGTTTATGCCTGGGTCTTCACAGACTTGCTATCCAGATAAAAAACCTTCCTATTTAATTATGGTTCTTTGTTTATTTGTTTGAACCATTTATGGAATGTTCCACTCGCTACCCAAGAATTTTTCTTGACTTTATGCTTGATATCAAGTTTCACAAGATTAACGCCCTTTACGCACTTTGGATATTTACATTTTCCACTTATAAATGGCTCCGACTGCCTAAATGTGGTAGTGTTGGTCAGCAATATAGTAATCTTACGCTTGGCTCTTCGGTCGTGATACGCAGGTTGGCTGCCGACTCAAATTCAGTTGATACCCTTACCTAACTCCTGTAGAACTGTGTGGACAGCGCAAGATGTATCTTAGGTTCGAGATCAAAAAAGGTAGGGAGGGTTTGAAGCTATTGACTCATTCAAGAGTTGTTTTGGACATGTATCACAAACTCATTGGCGTCCGCAGATCGATACAGATGCCAAAAGCACGTGCGTGGAGTTTGCATAGGCTCTGTCTGCTTCAAAAAATTGGTTGGTATTACAATATTACAAACTTAGGGGGGTGTTCGGTTCATTGGACTCATGTGTACACCGGAACAATTAACGTCAGTGTGCTTACACTTTACAAACAGATAACTGGTTTGCAAACGAGGATTGTTCCACGTCCACAGTGCAGCTTTCTCTCGGCTTTTACTGCTTCGCTTTATTAAGTGCCCCTACTTCACAGGTGGCACAGTCAAACAACGACCTCTACATTAACTAAATCCGGTTAGCTTTCATCGCACCTATCCTCTCCAGGAGCTAAGTGAGTCACGAGGTCTGCGGTCCAAGAGTGGTCGCAGAGCGTGGTTATCAACTTACCAATATAATGCTCATTTCTTCGCACAGCGTGAATACCACTTATTTTGTGGTATCACAGATTTTTCATTTTGGCAATCTGAACTGGTGATTTTGACTGCGTTCAGCAGGTTGATTCGGTCACGTCATTTGTGAGGTCGATGGAATCCGTGTTTTCAACACGCTGCCTTGTGAAAATTGATGCACAACTGTTGATTTGGATTTAGCAGTTGTGAACTCGATGATTCTTAACATGATTGAGATCCGAGTCTGACACTTTCTTTCGAAATAATCCCACCATATAGTCGAGTGATGTCTATTACCATAGGTTCATTCATTCGTTCACGGCGTTCACGAGATTGACGAGAAGGTACTGTGAATCGGGTCGGCTCCAACCCCAATAATGACATGGAAAGAACATTTCCTAAAATGAGGATAAAGGATGATGAAATATGTCTAGGCGGTAGATCTAGAAGTGATATGAGGGCAGATATTTCATTGATCGAAACATTGCTCTTCCAGGTGGTTTTTCCGGCCAGCGGTTTGAGTGATCACAGAGACCCCAGCCTGCTGCTGGTTTGACTTGAATAGTTAAATTCTCGAACTTTTCGCGAATAACGGGCTGTTTTTAATAATTGATCTAATTTTCCACCTTGCTTCTACCTTATTTGTTCTTTACTCTGCTATTGTGTGTACCACTGTTTGGACCAGTGGCAGCCGGAGCCATAGTATCGACGGTACGGCTCAAATCTGAAAATGCTGATACACAAGCTTGATATTGTTAGACATCACAATCATAGACTGTTCGTAAAATACTTTTGCCTAACCTTTCCTTTGGCTTGTGAAGTATAACTACTTATGGTTTACACCCGTCGATGCTATTCGTTCAGTATGCCTCGTTTATTGCTGTTTTTGAGCAATTTATCGCTTTGTCTCTTGCTCTATACTTCTTCCAACTTCACCATGCAAGGATGGGAAGATTGGCTTGAGCATGAAACTGGTGGATCAAACCACGGGACGGGATAAGGACCCGGAAAACTTAATTGCGTCGTAAGTGCGTTTCAAGGTCACATCCTTCTCAGTGTATGCTTCGATCTGTTTCAGCTATATTGTATGTGCCTCTAACTCTGATTACAGACGACTTGATGGAAAACGTAAAGGAAAATCTACTGATTCATTCACTCCAATTGAGTTGGGCGCAGTTCTGGACACGGTGTGCAAGCGTTGTGGAATTCGTGGTTAGTACTGTTGTTGTTTCTGGTTTATAGTATTTCCCTAGATTGATACCAAATCTGTTTGTTTTTACGTTAGAGAGGAAGCAATTTTCGTTAATGCGCTTGCAGTGAGAACTACCGTATGGTTACTGGTGATCTGATTTACACCGTGTTTTGACTGAGGCAATAGTTATTCAGGTTTTCGTTGCTTACTCGATCGCGGGGATCGCCACAGCCTCTGGTTTTCCGTTCCACTCCCCAGCATTGTAGACTGGAATGGAATGGTCTCGCGTCCTATCGTCTTGAAATGCCTTCAATGTATGCAGTAGGAGCTTTATTCACTACCTTCACATAGCAAAAGTGTTCTTTTCACTACCAGACTGAGAACACGTGAGCCGGGGCCAAATTTTGTCATTTGCGCACATCGGGGTTTAGAAGCCCCTGATTTGAAACCTCTTGATGTGGCGCTCTGTATTGCTATGTGTTGGTTTTCTACTGTGGTTGCCTGTTTCCCATCTAGGTGGCATATGCATCAGCACTCAGCAAACAGAGGAGCACGCGAGAACGACCTCGTTTACTATATCGCTTATCGTCTGAGTGCATACGCTTAGTCAAGCTTGCTTCCGGTTTGTAGACTCTTTGACGGAACCGTATCTAATACCTTCGTATTGAGTACATTGGACGCCTTGAGTGTCCACTCTGCACCCGGATTTCGTGTATAACTCCAACGGAACGCCAGCCTTGATTTTTTCTTTGTTCTGTGGGCTACATTTTTGACTCAGAGAACCCGGGTATGGATTCTCAAGTTAACCACCTTCTTCGGCGACCAGACAACAACAAGCCCACACAACTTGTACGCCACTGAACCTATTAATCAACGATGTCGTACATCCTCATATGCTGCTAACTCTAAGGTTAGCAGCGTAATAAATCGCCAACTCCGTCGTGTTCCTCTCTTATTCACCACTTGCTAACCTCATATACTATGTGTTGTCACTCTTTTCCTCCTATCACCGGTTGCAAATGAAGAGTGTTGCCCGCTACGTTGTGCACTTACACTTCGGGTCGAATCTGGTACCCGGTAAACCTGGATTAAAAAATCTTTAACTCACATTTTTGTTCATAATTTCCGAATGTTTATCCAACCTGGTAATCAGGTAGTCTTAACCCACAGACCAATGACTCTCATCGTCGGCATTTGCCCTGCGGAAACCCACATCTAGGATTCCAGCATTGCATTGGAACTTTGATTCTTGTCTACTGATTCACGGCACAAATTTTACGCGTGTATGCCTATTCGGTGGCACTGCAGCCTAAGCGTTAGGACAAGCTAGTGTCGGGATGCAGAACCCGCCCTGATTGGTCGGATCTCGGTTGACTCTGTGCTGTTGGGCTAGAAGGTCCCATTTAAGTCGCGAGAGTCCACCCCGTGACTAGTGATCTTTGATTGTCATCGCAATATGCACACACTCCCACTGATCATTGTCCTGATGCTGGAAAAAACTGGTGTCATCAATATCTAGTCGCCTTTCTGTATGCAACACGCCACGGATGTGTTAGTCCTTGCTGAAAACCTGAATGCACGGTGGGCAGAGCAACGGTTGGTAAACGCGCTTTTTGTGACCGGCGTTCCTTGGCCTCTGGCTGCATTGATAATGGTGAACGTCTGTTGCAAATCTGCGTAAATCACAACCTTTTCCTGGTGAGTGCCAGCTTTCAGCACTCTAGACGCCAACGCATCACTTAACAGCCACCGTCGGACAGATAAGTGTAACAGACCACGTCGCGAACTCTAGGGAGCTTGTACGAACGACTATCAATCAAGAGTTAGAAGACGTTTTTGACTCCTGGACTCGTTAATTGTCAGTGAGAGTAATCCTTTGGCTTCTAGGTGCATACCTACATCTTGTCCCTTCTGCGCTGTACAAGACGCACATTTCCCATGAATAGACCGCTTGGTGGCTTAATTTCCCAAATTCCTCACTCACACTCTCACAACGCTTCGTATCTGCTGGGGATGTTTGTAGTTGGGATGTTGATGTCTGTGTTGGGTTGTTCTCCGAGCTGGCTTTTTATCTCGCAAACGATTCGTTTCGCGCTAGATAACATCGTCAATGCAATTTCATGTGGAACGAGTTGATTAATTTGGAATTAATTTGGAAGCCCTGTTTTATGTTGGATTTCAAGAGGTGAGGTCATAAGAGAATGATATAAGAAAGGATCATCGGTCAAGCGTTCACATTGTGGAATTTCAAGCAGGGAAAGCTGAATTGTGAACGGTAGCTGGTGCACCTCCCGGTCGTTGACTTGTCCGCTGATGGGATAATGTTTCCAGTCAATTTGTTAATCTGTCCTACCGGTTTCTGGCCTATTGACAGAGTTGCTCCATGCTCAAAAGTACATTGTTTGGATTTCGCTTTGGGTACAAAGTTTCTGTGAATTCGCGCACGTATTGGGTTCGCGCATTGTCAAGTATTGTCACATTTTCCAAATTGAATCGATAGTTTCACTTGTCCACATGTGCGAATATAAGTGGTTTTTGGTTGTGTCTGTTTACTATCAATCTCTGATCATGTATTTTCGTGTTCAACTTTCTTCCGTTTAACCGATGTATTGCTTGCATTGTTTTCAAGCGACTTTGTCGGTTGAGATTTGGCCCTTGATCTTTGTGCTTCTAGTCCGAGTAGTTGCTGTTGGTTTGAGTGCTACTGTGATTCCGAATAGGATAAAAGTTTCGCCACCGTTTCTGAAATGCTCCTGCCGTTGCCCAGCCTGATCCGTTTGATGTGAGTTACTTCTGTTCGTTTGACGTTTTGAGAGGCAATTTATCGCATGAGTGATATACATGGGTGTTGAACAGATGTCTTCCTTCTACTGCTCTTAATTCTTCTGAATTACATTACGCTTTTGTTCGTTTGAGCAGAATTTCGATATAAAGTTCTTCGTTGATTATCAGATCTCACCGTTTTTGCCATACTGATTGGAAAAAGGCTGAAACCGGTCGTCATCTAGAGATGTGGACGCGAGTCGCAGATTTACTGTATCAAACATAATGTGGGTACCACGTGCGACACCAAAATTCGTCTGTTTGCCACTCACTGTACCTCAGCTTGTTCACGTGCACTTGCCGAGAGATTTCGGTTGTGTGTGAGTAGAACTCAGGTCGAAGGTTATCCATATTAATACGCATGAGGCAACTTCTGGATTACCAAGAGAGCCGGTAGTCAACATGCTTAGTGGAAATGGAATAAACCACCTCATTTGGGAATTCCCAGAGGTTAGTTCAGCCCATATTGCCCACTGGCTTTAGAATGTTTGTATGAGTTAGACAGTATGCAAGGTGAATAGTGAATCTATCTACGCTCTCTAATAGTGATTGGACTGCCGGGCAGATCGTTTCTAACAACAATTCTCAACTCTATTTTTTTCTTAAGATTTTCAGTTTTACGTCCCTCGATTTTACCCATCGGTGCACGTTGGTCACCTCTCTCCCCCTCTCTCGCATATTTGATTCTTTTCCTCTTTAGTCTGTAAATTTTCCACCCATCCAAGTTTTTTCGTCTCAACCACTTCACCATCCATGTTTACTAACTGCTGACTCAGACTTGACCTAACCTCTTTTCCCTTGTCATTTTGCTCCCATGTTTCTGACTAATTGTAATTTGCCCAAGTTGCTGTTAAGATGGGAACGGCTTTGTGTTACGTCATACCTACCATTTTGGACCTCTTCCGAATCATTTGGGGAAAGGCGCTGTTTCGGTTGACGGAACCGCGGACTGACTCATGCGGAAAAAGCATATCTAAGCGATTTGTCAGCGTACTCAATGCACTTTACAGCTATACCTCGAGCCAACCATGAGCGTACGGTGAATTATCATTGCCCTTTAGCATCACGACTGGTGTTCCTTCCGGATTCTCAATCTTTTTTTTCTGACCAAGTTTGTTGTTGAACCACTAGAAAGCTCCTTCGATTGTTGCAGTACAGGCGTGGAATTAACCCCCTGTGCTCGGTTTAGATGCCCACGGTATGTTGATGATATTGTAGCGAGAATGCGTCCAATAAAGCACAATCTTTATTGTCCAAATCGCCAGTCACATGCAACGCGCGCTCTCTCGTTTATGAGTCGCAATTCCAACCCGCAGCACCCCCCGGTTTCCGTTCACACGTCGTGTGCACTTCTAACCGGTTTACGTGCGTGACCGGTGCCTTCTATCGGAGGGTTTTTCGCTTGCCATTCCTCGTCTGTTTGTCCGATTTCGTTGCGCGATGGCTCGTCCGGCTGCTCGTGCTGTCCGCCATCCACCCAGTGTTGGCCTTGACCGTATTCCAACATCGTGTCGAGATGTTCCTCTAAATGTTGGAAAAACCACGCCTCCGATCTGGCCGTCTGTCGTATTTCGCCTGCCCTGCCTCGCCCGTTGGTCCGATCCAGTCGAGCGATGACTCATCCGGTCGCGCACGTTGTCCTTGATCCGATCGCGGCAGGTTTTCGAACGTACCTCCACCCACGTTGAGGTATTCGGCCGAGCGTTCGAAAACTTGCACCTCCGACCTGACAATCCACCACAATATCACTCTAGTCTGTTATATGACACAGGCAGTGCAAGACGTCGTCGTCAAACTGGTGATATCATTTCGTCTCTTTTTACGTCTTGCTTAAGCAAAGTGCAAGGTTCCATTTCAAGATTGTTTGGGCCTTTTGATTTTGCTCACAATCAATGGGGACGCGCTGATGGTAGGGGATAAATTTTCCTATCTGCGTCACACAATAAAAATCAGAAGAACGGTGGTCTGGACGGCATTGTCTTCTTAACTGTCTTACAATTTACCTTACCTATTGCTGTGTGGTAGACGTAAGCGCCAGGATAAATGGCGATAGCATAACTGTTAACAACAAGAGTGGATACAAATTGAGAAGTGATGTAGGCCATTACTTTGTCTGACCCAAAGTAATTCATTTTGTTTGGTGACATTTTGTATCAATTCTGCTCTTTAACAGTCGAAGCAACAGAGTGATCCTTTTCTTACGTGTTTGATAGTATTGACTTGTTTTGGTGCCTGCGTCGCAGAGCGTGTTCGTTCGTCTTCCAAAAGCCAGCTGGTGGATTGCGAGGTTTTAGTTTAACCTTGTTCTTTTGGGTCATCTGGTTCAATGGAATATAGCACATTCGAGCCATATTTTTGTTCAGGTTCATTGACCATACATGTCTTTTATTTGACTCGTTTTTACGGTTGTGTAACAGGTGGTAGACTAGATCAAACAATTTTATCTAACCTTTCAGATACATCTTTTTCACCATCTCAAACATGTACAATATAGAGAAAACCCATCCTTGTTAACGCCGTGCGGGATTGACACTACTGTCAATCTGTGCTTGTTTCTCCTTAGCAGTTGTCTCAGGATGTTCGTCCATCAACGCGACCACTCTTCGCGATTCACATAGGTTTTCGCGATGCACGCATGAACTTTGTGGATTGCACTTCATCGGGATTGTAACACCCGCCGTTGCGGCTTTACTTGAACACTTTTCAGCAGCGTAATTCCATTACAACTTTAGTCCGAATATGAAATTTGATTGTGGTTTTAGCAAACCAAATCATTACCGTCCAATAAGGACGTCATGAATTGTGGTCGTTTCGTGTATCCCCCACTTTGTGGATGTGAAACATTTGAGTATATGCAATACGTGGGTAGCAGTAACTGCATTATTGGGGACGCATTGCCAGTCCCGTGGCTGACCAACTATCTGGGTCAGTTTGTGCACTCATAAGGTCGATCAGGGACCATTGTTTAGCGTTGTATCTGGAATGCAATCTACACAAAGCACATCCTTGCTTACAGTGGAGGAATTTGGGTTCCGGTTCACACCTTCTGTTGCGTGAATAGGCGCGCCAATCACAGGGACATACGGATATATAAATGATCCGTAGTACGAGCTCGTAAACATGCGGTGGGATTTGTCCAGACAGAATTCGTGTAATCTCAGCCTATTGTCTATTCAAATTCTTGACGAGAATAGGACACCTCACCTTTGTTCAGTTATTCTTTCTATTAAGTGTCGAGCTGTTCTGTCGTCGTTGACGCTATCACAGCTGCTAGTGAGCCGACGTATTACGTAGGGCAGCAGTCCAGGCTTGAGCAAGCACAACAACATTCCATGTTGAATGAACAAATGCAATTTAGCCACCAGTTCCCTGCATGGCAGACAGACTTCAGTTTTCAGCTTACATCGATTTGGAAGTGGACCAAACTTAGAACATAAAATAGTGAGATATTGGTTTACATTGCACACAATCCTGAATTTTTTTCTCACTGGAAAGAAACTGAATTAATACTGGCGGAAAACAATCACGGCAACAAACAGGAACGCTTCCATCATTGACGACTACGGTTCACAGCAATATCCTTCACCGTCTGTAACCAAGAAAATCTGTATATTTTCGTCCCCAGCCGAGTTGCGGGGTAGAGCCAGCTGAAGCGAAGCTTTGTGCTAGTTTCTTCTTACCTGTACAGTAGGTCTTGGACTGTTCGTCTTGTCGCATTTTTCGGCGACGCCCAGGTAGTGCAAGCAGGTTTTGATGTGGTAACTGCTGGGAAAACCTGTGTAAAACATGTACAATTTGGAAAAAGCTACCTTTCCGTAACACATTGCCGTCTTTTACTGTTGCTGACGTCGTGCTGCCACCATACACTCGATGCTGTACATGAAAAGATTTTCAAAACCAAATAGCCTACGAGCATCGTCACCAGGTTTTTCAATCGCAGAGCAGTGCTGAGCGTACTGTTACGTTGCACGTCATTCCTTTAACGAAAAGCAGATACTGCGCCGTCTCCACAAGTGCCTCAGGTTAAAAAATATCAACCGGACTTTAGTGATATATAGGGGGATCTCTTACTCTCCATCAGCACAAGCTCACAAGGTAACCAAAACTGGACGCAGTCGGTTATCAATCGGATTGAGTGTATGTATTGGCCTCTGCCAGTTTTAGAGAAGCTCTTTGCACTTAGAGTGCGCAGAAACTCAACATCGTGATCGTCAAGCCGCCCAGAACCCTTTCCACTGCCTGCACATTGTCACTTGGTAAGACAGTGTCATGGACATTGTTTGTCTGAGCTTCTGCTTTAGAGGAGAAGTCCTACACCACCATTGATGAGTCCTCCCAGAGCTTTGTGCAGGACATCGTCTGTTGTCGAGTTGGAAAAAAAACAAAGTAAGACAGCATTGCCACACTCAGTTACAGAAGGAGATGGATGGTAATAGTCTGCCATAACCCCCAACCCCACTCATATTCTGATCGTGTGGAGTTTTTGAATTTGGCGTGTTTCGACAGATACCCCATTCTCTAACGAAGATGTCGGAGAACAGTTTTTTCTAACGAGTGGAAGCTTGTGCTGACTTTTAGGAACACAACTACTAGTGGCCTTTGTTGTGCGTGACACTGTCCTAGGTGCTGCTGGACAGTGAAGACTTGATCGACGCACCTCGTGACATTACTGTTCACTCTTTTTGGTTAACCTGCGAAGCATATACACAATCAACTTAGACCTAACCGATATCAGCCTGAGTCCTCGGTAGTTAATGAACACGTTACGTGAGATCGTTGAAGAAGGGAGCAGTCATCGATTCTTCGGGGCGCGGGAACTTTCTCAGTATTCCAGACTTTGGGGAAGAATAACCACTTCTTCAGTTAACCCCACCTTCTTCACAAGGGGTTGGGGCAAGATTGCGTGAGATGGACGTTTTGTGGTGCTTAAGATTCTAGAGTTCCACTTCCATGGTAATTGTGTCGTTTGTTAGAAATGCACTCATTATTTCTTCATCTTCGCATGACATTCATCAGTGCAAAGCTGCTAGGTGCTGTAGTGTGGTTGCGACAGTGTCAACTGACATCTCTGCGTCTGATAATACTCTCCCCCTTCTGAGGTGAAAATTCGTCCTTGACGGTTTCCATTGTTCTCGTTACCCGCATATTGTATATATTCAAACTCCCCATATTTATGACCGGATTATAAACGAAGCTTTCTCATCTCGTAATGTTGAAGAACTAGACACTCAGCGTTTTAGCATTGTCCCGTTAGTCCATCGATCTGTGGACGTCCGTTTGCTAACATATCCCACTAAGTACCGCTTTGTATTTTGTGTGACCTGATCAGTATTAGTCTAGCGGACACCCGGATGATGTTTGGTGATCTACTATATCGTGGTCTCAGCCCTCAATGAAAGGTCACAACTCATTACTTGCAATCCTGTTTGCACACCTACAGAAGTTACCTATTTGTACAAATGACGTTAGAAGATTGTGTACTAATGTTAGCACCATATAAACAAAGATTGCTCATCGAGATACTTGGGAAAAGAATAAGTATAACATGCTAATAAGTGTGTTTATCTCGTTACATAGGCCTATGTTCCTCATGATTTGTTAAACGAACGGCCTGCGACGACAAGGCTTGATTCAGTAGGGTTTCACTAGTTTTTTGGGTGTAACTCAAAAGGTTACGCTTGCCTGTAGATGAACATACTTTTAGGATGGACATGAAATCGCGGTCAGTGACGCCTTTTTATTTGACGTTGTCTTCTTTTAATGGTTATTTATTTTCCGTCGTTTGGTTTTCCACCCGTTTTGACACTTGAACTTGATTTGTCGTATCAGTTCTACCGGATAAAAGCAGTTTGTGTTGGCGAACAATCGAGCCAAATAGAATTCAATCAGATGCCCTCACAATATCTATCACACTTATCGTTTCCCCCATCTTCCGTTTGCTGAACACTTCAGGTCATCTTGCTTCTAGCTGCTACACGCCGTCGGGCTCCGACAGCCTTGGTCTTGTTTACAGCAGCAGTGAAGCAGCTGTCTCCGATGAGGAGGTCTCTTCATCAATTGGTAGCATCAAGAAAATCAAATGTCTTGTAGGTGTCGTCAAGAAAATACAGGAAGACAGAAAGAACTTGAAGAAACATAGTCACAAAAAAAGACAAAAGAAGAACGAAGATAGCAAACATAATCATGGGGAAAGAAAACGTCGACACAGAAAGCATCGAAACGATGATGTCAGTTGCAAAAAGAAAAGGGCAAGTAAATTTATTTCTTCATTTTGTGCATAATCCACCATTATGCAAATTTCGAAGTCTTGACTTGAAATTGTTTTAGCCGTCCTACTTTCGAATTGTGTGATCCTTGAACATTAAGCACACATCTTGTTCTCGGGTTTCTGTTTCTATTCGATTGGTATTAGTCAAATCGATACGTTGGAGGTCTTTCGACTTCGGCCACTGTGACAGGTAAATTCGTTCTCAGTTATCGCCAGTCGCCTATACCCCTATCCCGCTTGCTGGATACAGTGAATGATTAAGTTAACCGGGATATGCAGTTCTGTCGTCTGTGCTCGTCTTTACCTTTCACAAGCTCACTTGCTTTGAATCGCTGATGACATAATTGGATGATAGGGACCGACAAGAATATTTTTATGTTTGACCTACTCTAATGTTGTCTGTTGGCCAGTAGGATTCCTAATTGCAATGTGTAATCATTGATAGCGTTAGTATTTATGTGCGATTTAATCCAGTAGCTCAGGTAAGACTGTACAACCTAAACCGAAGTAATTTCTTTACGCAAACGATATACACCCAAATCTGTGGGAATTCACGTCTTGTGATTATCCTGTGATCTTTGAAAGCCTTCGGCAATATACATTTGTGTGTAATTTAATTAATTCTTTCAGCTCTAGTGGTTCGAGTCGTCTCGGTTCTCCTCATTGATTTGACATTCTACTGTGTATATTTTTAACGCGAAGCCTTTTAGTCGATCTGAGCGTGACTTTGGTGGTACAACATTGTTACAGAAAGGGTCACTGAAGAGTTTATTTTCATAACCTTTGAACCGGGTGACTTCTATAGAATTCCGCTTAACTCTATTCTTTATTAATATCAATGTGCATAAATTTTCCACAGTTAGCACTCAACTACGGACAGTGGTATGTCGCGCGTTCACGTAAATTACTGATACACGAACTCATCTAAGTTCCTCTGCTGTACCGCTGAGTGGCATCCACTTTAGAGTGAGCAAGTGCTCCCCAATTCGACTGGCCAATCAGAGCCGTAACAGCGCCAGACCCAATTTTCGGCTGCAAAGTAACTGTGAAATTGGGCAGTCACAAACGTCTGCAAAACATGGGAAGACCTCAACATTGAGTGTGGAGCTGATCTTACAGTGTTTTTCACGTTACTAAATTTTACCTGAAGAACGCGTTCTGTTCTGTGAAGTATTTTAGTCATAATGTTAAACACTTGGAGATGTAAAACTGCTGAGTTACTTCGTTTTGCACATGAGCGCTTAACGTACCCTGTGGTTTGGCTGTTGCTCAGTTTATTAACGTGGTCTGAATGATACCTGCTCTGTTGTCTATTTTTCAATTTAATTATCATGTCGTTTGGTAGGTCACATGGGAACCAAATGCATTCATGTCTTCTCTTGTCTCTAAATTAAGTCCTGCTCTTCTCTTTGTTATTATTATTGTACAACAGTTTTTCATTCGTGTCAACCATTACTTTACTGCTGTTGCTGCCGTGTGAGGGTGGTGGTGGGGATGACAATTATTAGGATTGGATTCTATGTATAGCTTACTGTCTGCGGTTGTAAGTTTACCTTGTTCACTCATCTTCGTATTTTCGACAAGTGATATGAAAACTGACAGGTACTCTCCGTATCAGCTTTCAGTCGATTCCAAGGTTGATACTTTTGGATGCATCTCATTGTATTCCCCTAAGATCAGTTTCCAAATTTATGAGTATCTGGTTTGTCTTGTCTATTTTTGCTGGCAGTTCCATGGGTTCAGTGGGTTGTTTACAGAAGTAGGAAGCATAGTTTTTGTGTTCCATATCTCAAAACAATCAACCACAGCATCGGAGACAACAAACTTGAGGTCGAAAACTGGTGTAGTATCTGAACTACAAAAAGAAAAGTTGATCAAAACGAAGTTTAAAGACAACCACAGAACCTACAGAGACAATACTACCAGGCGGCGTGTTTCAAGCTTTACGAACACAACGAGATGAAGCTATACGGACATTCTGAGTAACTGTGCTGAATCTCCAGTTTGAGGGCTCGGCTCCTCAAAATAATTGAGATGCTAAACAGAGCGGTTAGCGGACTTGGGGATTAGGACTTTAAGCAACAAATCACTCTACAGCATTTGGCCCTCTGGTGCGAACGCACTAAGTTCATTAATTTTTTATTCATGGGGCTTGGTGTTTATTCTTAAGATGGCTTTTTTCTTTGAACTGTCTCAGTTAGGACCTTGTGTTCTTAGAATTAGGGGAAGGAAGAAGTTTGCAGTGCTTTTTTTAAAATGGGACCAATTGAAACCATTGCAGGGAGGCTTAGAACATTTGTCAAAAAGCCGCGTGAAGAGTGCCAAGGTCTTGCTAGGGTGGGTATTGAAAATTAATTTCTCTCAGTCTCTAAGTGGTGGTGCCATCAAAGTGAGAGATTGTGTTACAATTGTGTCGAATATGCACTATCTTACGCTTCTCGTTGTTGTCATTATGATGGTTAGTCTAAGATCAGGCGAATAAGTCGTTTACATCACTTTTCGTACTCCGCGAGAGTACTGGTGTTGCGCTAGGTCTTGACATCATCGGTGAATATCCACGGAAGAGAGGAAATTAGAGAAGTCATTTTGTTGGTCTGATTAGGAAAGAAATGTCGAAGACTCGAGTCCTGGGGAACCCCACTTTTGCTCTAACTGAAATGAAATAAGAATGAATTTACCGGAATGTGGTAACGGCGATTGTTGAGATGGGAATGAAGCCAATAAAGCAGGTTGCCGGGCGTTCCAAGATCGTGTAATTAAACGAGCAAACACAGCGTGCTTTACTCGATCGAACGTCCAGAGTAACTCAAGGTACACAACGTCCGTTTTTGAACTCTGATAGGCTGACAGCGTCCAGTGGGGTCAAAAGAGGTTTGTTGCACACGAGGCATGTCGACTATTGCGAAGTTTTCGGAAGATCGGCTAGAAAGGATATACGCAGGTGCTTCAATCACTTTGAATTCGCTAGTAAGCACAACAGTTGTTCTGTAGTTGGTGGAGAGATTACAGCGACCACTGTTGAATGTGGGGGGGGGGTTAGGTTCATCAGTTTCCAGCCCATAGGAAGGACACCTGGTTCGAAAAACTTACTGAGAAACGTACTCAGTGTTAACAAGCTGTTCGGCCCCTTTAAATTAGACAAGAGCAGAGCTTCCATCGGGTCTTGGGAGACTATCCTAGAAGTTACGCAGTTTAGCTGGTACATCCGTTGACCCACTTTTCACACATCATTTTGAAGAACTACGGTTTGGACTCTGTTTGTCGCTATAAAGGGTGGTGTGAAGATGTGTTCATGATAATGAGCTAACACGTCAGTGGATTCCTCGTTGGTGTTTGTAAACCCCAGCCGTTTGATTGGCTGGTGAACACTCGCTTTTTCTTTGCGTGTGGAATACGTGAAACAGCACTAGCCTTCAGAGACGGAAACAAACCGACTTGTGAGGCATTGCTAGTGGCAGATGCTATCTTCCTGAGTGAGAGTCATGCCTCATGTTCGAATGTGAGCTTAGGTCTCCTGATCGGATTCAGTCGCAGATATCCTAATGTCTATCCAAGCTTCCCGCTTACTATCCATCAGTTTGATTGGACGGTGGCGAAGTTGACAAGAAGGGTAGTACGGTGTTTAGTCGTAGGCAGAAGTACGCCAACTTCAACAGCTATGCTCATGGTCTCAGAGAGCTTTAGACACAGGTCATGAACAGTGCAGAATGAGTCATTTCTCAAGTCAAGGATGAGACGTAATCCGAAACGTTCTGCATTCCTCCGCTTGAAATTTCCATGATGTATGTTAACTGGGCGAACAAAAAACGGGAGCAGCAGAGTTACTTAACCATCCAAGGATTTTGATTTCGAAATTAACGACCATGAAGTTCTGTGCGGATTTTGTATGGCCTCAGAATCAACCAGTAACGCGTTGTCGAGAAGGTCACGTCCCGCTGCCAAGTATGAACAACGGACCTGTGTCAATGGGACGAATGGTTAGCGGTAAATAGTTTAAGTGATCAATAAGTCAAACCATCCTGATGTCAAAGATTGAATGTAACAGGAAAGACTGGTCCGACACGGTGCTGAATAGGACAATAACAAACAAGATAAACGTAACAAACATCAACTGTGATTTCTAATAGAAAGCTCAACTGTACAAAACCAGCGGGCTGAATAGTGCA
>QNGE01008228.1:6248-18205 GCA_008508345.1 Paragonimus westermani
TTCTCCCGCGGAGACACTTCCAACACCCCATCCTGACAGCTGACTTTTCTGTGTCCGACGTTCAGGACCTCTTGCTTAAGATCAATCCTTATAGTGCCATGGGACCAGACTAGATCCATCCCCGGATCCTCAAAGAAGCAACCGTCGGTTTGGCGGTGCCTCTCTTCGATCTGTTTAAACAGACACTTCGCACAGACACTCTTCCGAAAGCATGGAAAGAGGCCACTGTCTCACCTATATCTAAAACAGTTGATCGTCACTCTCCTGCTAGTTATCGGCCGCTCAGCACTGCTAGCATCCCATACAAAATAATGGAGAGATTGTGGAAACGCACAATCTTTATGCATTTCTTCTCCAATAACCGTTTCTCTTTGACCCAGCATGGCTTTCTTCCCGATCTGTCATGCGTAACTAATATGTTAATCTTCATGGATAGCCTAAAAGAGGCCAAAGACGATGGTCACATCTCGGATGCTATCTTCTCCGACTTTGCCAACGCCTTCGACCGTGTCCCACATGGTCCCCCGGTATATAAACTAAAAGCTTATGGGATCCAAGGAGAGAATCTCCGCTGGATAACTTCCTCTCTTGGTAACAGGACTTTCAGAGTAGGATCTGATTCGTGCCTTTCATCTCTATCCCCAGTCTCTGTGGCAGTCTCTCAAGGATCGGTAAGTGGTCCATTGTTGTTTCTGATCTACGTCAATGATCTCCACCAGCTGATGAATTAAAAATCTGGAATGCGTGTGACCCCAATACATTGCCGATTGACCTTGACCGTAAATGCTGGTCAGATGACTAAGGTCTCCCTTTAATTGGCAGCAAGTGCGCGCACATGTTACTCGGAGGAGACCCCGGGAACCTATTCGTCATACATGGTGCACAAAGCGTAGTAGATATCGTGAAAGTTGACCTTGGATAAGACTTAGCTTTTCGACTGTCATCCGGTTTACCCTTCTATTACCACCACCAGTTGGCCATCAAAAGGGCCTTATGACTTTGGGGTAGTAAGAAGTGTCTTACCGATATAGTTCGAAACGCCTTTCATACGTTTCACAGAGCCTGCATAAGGCCACTGGTTGAGTGTGCCAATCGAGTCGTTTACACCGGTTTAAAGGAGGACAAACTCGCCATTGAACGTGTTCAGCGAGTAGCAACCAAAATGGTCGCTGGCTTACGGCATCTCTCCTACGAGTCTCGTCCCAAACTTCCCAATCTTCATCCACTCGAGTTTCGCAGACTTCCCGGCGACTTAATTATTACACACTTTCTCTTTAGCACAGGACTCAAGCAACAGTCCTCCACCCTAGCAAATGATAACAGTCGAAGAGATCACGATAGGATGCTCTATGAACTTCGACCTCGGACCTTCCTAAGACAACGGTTTTTCTCCTATAGAGTTATCAACTGTTGGAACGACCTTCCACTAGGGATTGTTGACCATTCTTCTAGGGACCGTCCCGAAGTGTGATTGGATTCCCACCTACTAAGGAACCGTTGGATTAGTAATTTTTTCTGTTCTGCTAGATTATATTTAACTTTAGTCTTGGTAAGTTCTGTAACCCTCGATAACGGTGCTACATCCCGTTTTCAGTGACTGCCTTTCAAGTCGACAGAAGGCCGCGGGTCATCGAAACGAACAAACTGACTGGACCCGGGTAGTTTGAGCCCGCAACCTCGAATCCGTGTACAAATCGCTCGAATCGCTGGAAACCAAACTTTGACAAGCGGTCTAAATGTTTAACGCACTTGGACTAAAATCTATCAGGTCTACTGCAGAAAAAAGATGACAGTTTGGGGCCAGAAAAGCTCACAATTTCGTCTCCATTTTAGTTTACCGAAGGTGGCAAACGGGCAAGCAGGTAGCCAACAACTTTCAACCGAAAGTGCTATAATTCGTTTTCACCCGATGTTAATTATCAGTAAAATGTACAATCTGCCGTTTGGCGGCAGTGAAATAAAACATCGCTGAATATCGGGTGGTGCTTCCGCAATATCGCCTATGAATTTGAAAACCATTGATTTTCATAACAGAAGGCATCACAAGATTTCAAAAGTTTTGTTTTAGTCGACCGTAAATCAGTTTGTCATTCATTTGGCGCCGAGGTCGAAATTAGCCATTGTAACGCAGCGTGCTGTTGACGCCAGTTTGGTTTTCGTTTGTGTAAGTCGTGTGCATGTCTTACTGGGCCTTTGGTTCACGTTTGTTCCTGTAAACCCCTTTTACAGGACTATCGTTGGAACCCCGTACTTCTTAGAGAAGGTGTCTCCACGTTGCACAAAGTGGGTTCACGAGTGTAGCGGGTACACGAAGCGAGAACGTCCGGCTTGCCTGTTACACAATGGTAGGTGTTATGATGGTATAAATACGCCATCCCGTGGGGAAAGTTTTCACGTGTGATTAATATCTGACGGTAGCTTGTTGATGAATGACGCGTGCTATTTAAATCTGATGGGACATGCATTGATACATATTCCGTCGGCCTAACACAAGAAATTCGATTTCACCCTACGTTCCGTTTTAAATGGTGGACTGTTTACAGGACTTCAAATGTCTTCGAGGGTCGAGGGTTTGTCAGCTTCAGCTAATTCAAAAGTTGTTCAGATAGATACACGAAGGATTACTGTTTTCTGTACATGCTTGGTTCATGCAAAAATCAGGCAATAGGCACTTGAAATATGATCATGTGTGTGATTGCTGTTGATTTTACGTGGTAGGTGGCGGTCCGGTGTATAAAATACAAGCTACGTAAGAACCGTGGATTGCGACGTGTTTAGTGAGTTGAGTTCAGATACTCCCCATTGCACAATTCCCGCGATATATGTTGTCAGTCACGCTTCAATGTGGTTAGGAGAAAAACCGTGTCAGTTCACATTGGAGTATAACCACGACATAAATACCTTCCTGCGCATCCAACTATTAACCGGCTCACGAAAAATAAAGTGAACGACTCAAGGCATCTTTTCGAGTACAGCACACCAACTGCTGAGTTGAAGCTGTATGCTGCTGATGTTTATGGAAATTATATGACGACAAAGGATATCTGTGATATCGGTTGAAACCTCTGGCTCAAGTGAGTGAGCGTACATTAATGTTGCAGAAAATCTGCCACAAATTCTGAATCATATAGAGGAAACCTGCGTACCGCGTGTCATGAGACGACAATAATGGGTGTGCTCATATTGTGGTGGATTGCCAGGTCGGGGGTGCGAGTTTTCGAACGTACCTCCCCCCCACGTTGAGGTATTCGGCCGAGCGTTTCGGACGTGGACTGGNCACGAATAGATCCTCTATTAGCTCACATTTAACGCTGTAGCCTGAAGTTATATCAGTTCCTGGTTGCAGACGGGACGGGACGCGGACGACCCATGACATACGCCTATGTACGAAGCGAGAAATACGCTTCCCTGCATCATTTATTCGAAACATCCCCGAGGGTGATGGGGGGGCCACATACGTGTCAGAACGTTTGTGACGGATAAAATGGCGGCCCAAATGCTAGCAACATAAATAGTCCTTAGGTGCGGGTAATGTTATGTTACTTCCATTTTCGGGATGCTAACAGAACATATTATATATATATAATCACCATTCAGACGAAAGCATACAAAAGCTGATATTTGTTCCATCGCATAGCTACATTCAGTGATTCAGAAGGGATAGTGAAGACCGTTAAATTATTTTGAAGGTTCAACCGGTATGTTGCAATAGTCAGGCGAACAGACTCGATCTTCACGAACTACGTTCTGTGCAACCGACTATATATAAAGCCAAAGTGGGCCATCCATACACAGTCAGATATTACTTGCCTCGGAAATCGAACAACCAACCTTCTGGGAATGCAAGTAGACGATTATAGAAGCGCACTCATTCTAGAGGTCATTTAATCACATCCATTTGAAAAATTTGATCCCATGACGAGTGGCTAATGCGGGAGTTTGAGGGCATTGTACCTAGAGTTTTGGCCGTCTGGAGGTGGTCAGCGCAGAGAAGTTGCTCTCTCGGCTGACACCGTTCACCAGTCAGACGATGCTGAAGCACCACAATAGGCGTGCTCCCCTGCTACACTTCAAACGGCTGGACGAGTTCAAGGTTATCGTACTTCGAGTATGACACAGGGGCACACAGCGAACATCAGTGACGGCATGTGCGAGTGCAATTTCCATAAGTCCATGTGGTTACCATGTATTCATATGCTGTCCGTATTCAAAAAGCACTTTTATCCATGCAGTACGTTGCTATCAACTATGACCTCATTTGCTCTAGGTTGCTTCCCAACCCATCGACGATGGCTCGCTGAATACAATCTGCTCAGAAGCAGTATGTTCCAGCGAGAGGTCACTGTTGATGGTACGAATGCATTCCAAATGGATCACAGAATGTTGCATCAGGGGTTGGCCAAGATGCACGATGTAAACGCCAGGACGGGAAATAGTGTTTTCAAGGCTACCATAGCTTCCATGTGGACGGAATATTCCAGCTAATGATGTACATTTAATAAATGTATTACGACACCTCAGTATCGTTTTCACGTCGTCGCGTTTTGGCCATTGTGCGCTCTTAGGGTGATCGTCGAACGTAGACGTCAGTCCGTATACGTCGACTAATAACCTAAGAAGGCTCCATGCGGTAGCATGTTTCACTACCCGTTTAACCACTTTGGCTTTTGGAAAGCATATGAAGTTCCATTTTCTACGGGGCTCATGTAACTTCATAAAATTGTCGATTTCTTTGTTACCATTATGCCAAAGCAGGTTACGCCCGGTGGCTTATATACTGCTCACTGTAATCGCGGGCCATGACGTGCCAGAGGCGGGCGGATGGCGGGTAGTGAGACTAGGTCCCCGTATAAGCCCCGCGCGGGCCACGGTGGGCCAAGAAAAAAAACTTGCCAGAAAAGCATTCGACGTTGTCCCCAAAAGTCGATTTTTCAAAAACGGTTTCCCCGTCATTTTCGTTACGTGTTCCAAGCTTGCTGACGCCGCTCTTGGGAAATATTGCGAAACATCCGCAAACATGGAGTTTATTGGATAGTTTGCACAAGTTCACCGGAAACATACCGTTCGTTATGCAAGTGTTCAGGAAATTTCACGATAGACGTTGGAGCGGCTGCACTACACTTCGATGAACACTTGGGAAACCTGCAGAGAGAAATGCAGGGGAAATTTGTATTGAACGAAAATAAGTCATATCAATGCCAGTTTCACGGGTAGATTTGTAATTCCATACCTCCGTAAGTAACGGAGATTGAGCAAACATGAAGCATACCGATATTACAGTATTCCTTCTGGGCATTGCAATACTACTACAGACATTCGCCCGGTCACAGTGCGTAGCCTCAATATAACCTCCTGAACTTGTGCAATTTTTGAATACGAACCATAATGCAACTTTCATGGATATATTTGAAATTCAACTCCTCAGTTCATATTTAACGTAGAACAAGAATTAAACAACCATCAGAAATCCTTTTCCGTAAGTAACATGAGAATGAACAACAGCGGTTGATTTCTCACGTACTTTTGTAGAAGATAAAACCATCCAACCTGCACAACTCTTACTTCAGCGAGCCCGGAAGATTAGCGAGTAAAGATGTCTGACTTTACGATGCCATTTAAACAAATGTCACTAATTTTGCTAAAAAGATGAATACAGATTTCGAGGTGATCTTCGTTGACATTCACCTTCAAGAGAATTATCTCATGGGATGCTTGGTTCGAAGATTATTCTCATGGCCCGTCAGACCCCGCCGGAAACCATGCAATTTCGGCGGGCCGTGGGCCACATGGGCTGTTGGCACCTATTTCACGCAATATGGAACGTACAAATACACAAATAGTGGTTTACAGCTTATACTGTGCACGTTTATAAGGCATTCGTTGATAACTCATTCTATTTGCCGGGTCACAAAACTTTAGCCATCTCTTCAACCTACTTCGACAAGTAATTTGTAACAAGCAACCGCAACCAGCGAACACGCACGGATTGGATTCGATTTGTGTACCGGGGCGTGCTGCTGTGTTGTCTGCGCCGTTTTGGTTCGCGTCTGTGTGAGTCGTGTGCATGACTCACTGAGCCTTTGGTTCGTGTTTGTTCGTACATTTTCCTTTTTCAGAACTGCTGTTCGAACCCCCACTTCGGAAGAACGCTGTTACCAGGTGCGTCACGTTGCCCCAAGGTTGGTTCACGAAGTCACGGGCATTCTAAGTAGAATTGCCTGGCCTGCAAGATACACAATTAACGTGATTTCTCGGCGTCCTTGATGAAAATCTTTCACAGATTAAAACAANCACTTCGGAAGAACGCTGTTACCAGGTGCGTCACGTTGCCCCAAGGTTGGTTCACGAAGTCACGGGCATTCTAAGTAGAATCGCCTGGCCTGCAAGATACACAATTAACGTGATTTCTCGGCGTCCTTGATGAAAATCTTTCACAGATTAAAACAAAAATATTTCCCACAAAACAGCGGGCATATTTCCTGCTTTTCATAATACTCCGTCTCACAGCATTCAGGTGATATTTCAAACTTACATATTAACGGTCTCCTAACGACGGTATTTTTGCCTGCGGATAAATTTGAGCTTCTCACGCTAATTAAATGCCTTAAAGGAGGCAGGGTGGCTTTCTTTTTCCTGACGTACTGTTGAAAAACGGCGTCAATTGAGGTGTTCGATGCGCCAATAATCACACAATTCCGATGGCTGGCGTGAGATGGTGCAAAATAATCGCGGTGGCTGAAGCATCGTCAGCAACGTGGGACGAGTTGATTGCTGCCGCGTTGACTCGGTCACGAAGTGAATCGGTTGAAGGTTCCAGATACTCACGTCAACATGGAATGAGCCCCCGGCAATGAGCGGCCATCCCGTTCGGACGAAAGATGCCAGGAAACATCGTAGGACGGTGTAAACTCGAACTGCTAAAACCTTATCGACTGCGATCGGGCGACAAATTCTTACACAGGACAGCAATCACAAACAGTTCCGACGCAATACGAAACCCGAGAAAAGAAGTAGCGGACAATCGCAATAGATGTATTGGTGATACGGAGACGAGGCGCTGATTTGCACAACGCCAATGTCAACACGAGAATCAAAGTCAAACCAAAAAAGGGTTTTTAAGTCACTCATACTAGTAAGTTCCTGGGAAGATCAGAAGTCACAATGATCATGTCGTGTGGAACATGTTGAATAATACGTAGGTGGACGACCTGGAATAGATGAAAAGGAACGGAACATCAGCGGAGAGTTTAAACTGAGTGCACAACAGTTTTTATGTTGTCACATTGCTTTTCTCTCAATGAGGCACTGACCCCGATGTACCACCAACGCTGCTGCAAACATCTTGGGCTGGGATTTCGACTGTTTGCTTAGCGATCGGAACACTGCTAGATGGTATTGGTGAGTCCGCATCTGGGCTTCCCCCGGTGTTTGGGCTGACTCTAATGGATTGTAATGTACCGTAAGTACATCTGCCGTTGGATTTGAAGTGTCGCGAATTACATATACAGTGGGTGACAACACGTGCACAATTATGAATGTACCTTGCCACAGACGATGGAATTTGTGGGTAGCCCCCAATTGTGGTTTAGGTCTGCGCAACCAGACGTGGTCCCCGATGCTGTAAATTGGTCTGTTTGATGTACGATCATAACAGGTTTTCTGATGGTGTTTCGACTTCGACTGAGGCTGGGTGGAAACTTTTTAGGTGACTCCCAACCGTTCGCCCAGCTCCTTGACATATTGTAGTAACCCTATGAATTCGGCTGACGCCAGAGATGTTAGTACTTCAATTGTCAGGCGTAGTTCATGGCCTAGTGATAGTAGCGAAGGCTCGTACCCTGTGCTCGAATGAACGACAGCCCTATAGGCTAAGAGACACTGTGACGGGACTTCGTCTCACCGATCTGACTGGTAACCTTCATTAAAGGTACGTAGAATTATCGTTGGATTACGACTGGTTCTTTTGACCAAGCCGTTGCTGTGAGGGTGATGAAGAGTTGTTCGTGTTTTGTTCATACGCAACTCACGGCATACTCCCTTTAGAAGACGACTTCCAAACGCAGCGCAATGATCAGGGTGCAGCTGAATGGGTGGACAGAAACATGCGACCCATTCGTTAACAAGCAAAGATGTTACGGTGTAAGCTGCTTGATTTGGCGTCGGAAAGGCCTCACGGTATTTGGTAAAATAGTCAACAATCACAAGAATATATTTATTTCCTCTTATAGACGTCGGTAGTGGTCCCATCACATCAGCTGTCCCACGGTGGTTGGGGCCGACTTTTGCAACCGTTTGAAGCGGGGCCCTGAGAGCTACAACCATCAACCGAATATCGCACTGATCACCATAATCTCCGTGGACATCTAACGTGGGTTCGCCAAAAACGGGCTTCTTTATAGTAACTGTGCTGCAAGTTAACATCCAGTCAAATAGCAATCGCACAAACGTCTGATATTCTGCTCCACGAACTTCTGCAACTAGCAAGTTATGGAGGAAGAACTGGACAATTCTCATGCTGTGTGTGCATTTGTGGAGCATGTGAGCGGTAGACCGTAAATATATTTGTGATCCGCGGAGTGAAAATGGTTTTCGAGCTGCTTAAGTTGTAACAATTTTGTGATGTGTTTCAGTTCGTGAAATCACTGAATTCCGTCCGTGGAAATACTTTTGTTTTAATCTTCCGAAGGCGTAAGCAAAGAATGTGCGGTAGTTTGGCGGCATGTGGATCAATGAAAAAATAACGAGATTTTTGCATTTCACGTTTTTTCAGAGAATTGATGGTCGGATATGATAAAGAATTATGCCATCGACGTGATAAGACATGATCTTTTCGTATTTCGGGTGCAATTAGGCTGGAAAACGTGATTGAGGTATCGGCGGTAGAACCGCCTTGGATCATGAGTACTAAGCTTTGTGTAGAGCTGCAAACCTAAGATACACCAGTGAATATATTGTAACCCGGGAATATGCACAAAAACTGAGCGAATCAGCGGCAATTTTTGGTTTAACTCAGCATGCTCACCCATGTAGCACGACTGTCTTTTGGGTGCCTTTCGACCGTCTTTTGATTGTCTCCGGATGTCTTGACTGAACATCTGGAAGTCACTCAAAAACGGTCAAACGGGAAATTTCTCGTAGGTCTTATTTCGTTACAAACACTTGTCGGCTTCGCTCTTAATTGCCTTCATTAACGAATTCGTTTTGTTTTCATGCTTTATCTCAACGAAAGCACGCTTTTGCGCAGCGTGATGGATAATCCACCCACATTTTGTAAGCAATACCATTTTAGGCGGTAAACATTTAGTAGACATTCTTGAAATGTAAAAACTGCATGAATATTTATTCATCAGGCGATTTTTCGTCTCCATTCTTCTGTGTAACCGCTGTTCTCCAGGGTCTGTATCCAGTTTTTCACACTTTCTGGTACCCGCTTGAGAGTCCGAATCTGAAAAAGTGGAATATCTCAGCTACCATTGTAATTACAATATATGACTGCAGTAAAATCAGCGAGAATATTACGTTCGTAAATAAAATCGAACACTTAGTAGTCTATGATAACTGAGTGACCATCAAAATGCAAACTGAACTTGTACACATTTCGGCCAATTAGGCAAGTTCACAGAATCCCACTAAAAGTGGAATATCGCAGTTATTATTGGAATTACAACAATATAACACTTCAGCAGAATCATACAGTGTGACCATACAATGGTTATTGGAACGGAAAATCACTATCAGCAACCCCCTATAGAATACGCCTCCAAACCCGGAATTGCAAATGGTCGGCCATTTTGAACGCGCGCTCACAAATTAATAGTCATGTACCGTGACTGAACAGAAATTAACCAGCAGCAATTGGGCTTCAAACATGTACTGTGAGTCCTCCGCATTTTTCTCGTTCTTGAAGTTACAAACTGTGAGGCTGAAGTTGCTTTAATAATGATATTGTTGAGTGCCTCATGTAAGACAATCAAGGAACGGTTAACCGTCTTAGTGTGTTGCTAGGGTATAGGCCTGTTATAGACATTCGCTACTACCACGATTCTAGACTCTTCATGGGAGCAGGACATATGCTGGAATGCAGACAAGGTGACCTGCTAAACGAACTGCATCGAAGAGCACTCCCCACTTGAAAGCTAACAACAGTTCCACGCAATTGCCCGAGTTTACCAGAGAAGACAAACAATACATCACACTTAAAACTCATGATTTCTCCATCCAGTTGTCCTAGATTACGAGTGTCGGAACACGTATGACCCACCCGTCCACTTGCCCTAGACCAAGAGTGAAACCATACTGTACTCTATGCCAAAACATTTATGGCTGTTCTATCCATTCGCCCCAGCTTACGAGTGAAGGCAAAATATACCGCATGTTGTAACACGCTTAAACACAGGTGGACGAGCGAGGTCAATCAGATCGAACACCCGGGACAATTGACATGACCGTGGGAAACGGTGCATACTACCTCCGCCTTCCTTCAGAACAGAATGTAGCCGTTGATATGCATGCGTTCTAGGTGTCCTTCCGGATAGCTGAAGCCGTGTATCAGATAACGCCCCCGTAATCCTATCCATCAAAACCTGATGTCTGTAGGATAACTGTGCATGCATTTGTGAAGTAACTCACCTTCTTCGGTTACACCGCAACTATCAAAAATCACCTTAAAAGCCACAATGTAATCTGGTTCCTGAAGATAAAAATGTCCCGCTACGGATTTGATAAATAATGTATGCATAATCGTATGTCTAGTAATACAGTATTCCGGCATCCATCTACTGACAGGCAAACAACCACAACAACAGCCAAATCGACTTTCAAAACATCATACGATAAGGTCGTTTTCAATGAACGACCAACTAAAACAAACCAATATGAGTCCGTGGCACAGATTTCGGTAATTTCAATTTCTGCACCATGTACAAAGGTATTAAAGCGGATTGTGCCGCCAAGTGATTTTTCTACCGTGATAACTGAAGAAATCGCGGTCTACGACTAGCACTCATGGTCCATCCTTTGAATTGTGCCTTGAGTCGCAAGGTAGTTCTGTTCCACAAAATCACTGTCAAAATGGAGTGAACCTAGGCCGGTCCTCGGTCCATTTAAATTAGTCTGATCAAAAGTACAAACTGTGGACCTTTCTTCTGGTGGTTGTAACCGCTGACCGATAAGATCAACCGTTACCATTTCAAAAAGCGGCTCAATGACCACTCTGTCTACCCGATGACTTTCAGTAGTGATGGCGGGCTCAAGCGGAAAAGTGATCTGGCCAAAACGATTTTCCGTCGAGGCGCTGATATGCTGTGTCCACACCTCTCATTGTACGAGCGTCGATGAAGAATTCGAGAGTCCGCTTTCACAGCCTTGCCCGGTTTACCTTGGGCGCATTTTGGAGATGACTGAAACGTTGCTGCCCTAGGAAGATGACCGGGCTATCCAGGAGGAAGTATTCGTCAGAGAGGTTGGACGAGAGAGAACGATAACTCACCTCCACTAGGACTGAGTCTTGGTCATGCCATGCTAGTCGAATCCGCAGAGCGCCAAGTTCACTGGAGTACTGAAACCCATCGCCAACCGTGGATGATGGGAGCTGTTGAAAGAGAACTGCAGAATACCCTTTTCTCCCTCGGACCAGGAGAGCTGGGTGAACTGATAATCCAGGGATGTTCTTTTTGCTGTCACTGATATCACCTATGGCGTTTTCAGCGATTTCTACATGGGTTTGTGTCTGTTGGCCCAAACTACCCGAATCCAGTCTGTTCGTTCGTTTCGATGACCGGCGGATTTCTGTTGACCTGGATGCAGTTATTGAAAACAGGGTGTAGCACCGCGTCTTGGGGTTACAGAGAGTACCGGGAACGGAGTAAAATGTAATCTAGGAGAACAAAGCAAATTACTAACATAACGGTTCCCTAATTAGGTGAGAATCCAAACACACTTCAAGACGGTCCCTAGAA
>QNGE01008229.1:0-18204 GCA_008508345.1 Paragonimus westermani
CGAAACGCCAATGTGTATCCAGGTCGAAAGCGACCGTTCCGTGTGGGTCCACGAACAATTTCTTCTCCTACAGAAGTAAGAATGTCACCACGTTACCGCAAGCTTACCAGGTTGATGCCCTCTTACTTTGTTCTTGGTATTCACCGTAATTCCCAAGATCGGTGCTACACCCTGTTTTTAGGATCCCCTTCCAAATTAACAGACGCCCGCTGACACTGAGCAAGGGAAACCGGCTGGATCCGGGAAACTTGTGCAGCTGCGTCAAACCCGCGCATCAGTCGCTGAATCACTGTCTTGTTCGGACGAATGTGGAATGGACCCTCTGCCCCGTGCGCAACGTAATCACGGCTTACAGTATCCATTGAACACACTGTCAGCAGCTAATTAGCTGCTCTCCCAGAGACGGTCTCAAAGTGTTATTGGATTCACACCTCCTTGAGAAACTGTCAGATTAGTAATTTACCCTGTTCTGCTGAATTATTTCACTGTTCTTGGTACTCTCTATAGGTGTTGGCTATAGCTGCATGGTTGGGGCACATGAGCTTAGTAAAATACATAAGGTACACGAGTATCAACTGATTATGTACGATCAACAACAACTTGGTGTTTTCCTTTATATTGTCAGACTATGGGCTACACCATGGTACAATCTCGAGTTTGCAAGTTTTGCGAAATTGCGAAACGTTTTCTCGAGAAACCAATATTACTTACCTGTAATCCGGTCAACAGTTGGCAATATGAAAGAAAAGCCCACGTAAAATTGCACACAGTAACCAGTGAGGTAATACTTCACTTTTAACCATCCCGAATGGTCCGCATGAGAGGCACTGGACGCTCAGAAGAACTCTGTTATGGACCATAGGATGTAAGCCTACGCCCTACGAACTGCATTGGATCTGAACGCAATATACAGTTCAGGTGTGAATGCGAAATCAAGAAGTGATAAATGAAAACAGCTGACTCACAGTAGTTCGTGAAGGTGCGTCGTTCAAAGTTCCACCACACGGAATGAAGTATCCAATCGATCTGTCGTATAGTTCTACGTACCTTTAGAATTCACAACGGAAACAATTCCGACGACCAATGAATTTGGCACTGTGCTGAAATAAATGCGAATTCCGTTTGCCGTTAACCCCCCCAAAATCCGTACACATGTGACAACGACGTAAAGGGAGAACACGGCTCGCGATCTTGGAAGTGTGTATTTTATTAATTGATCAACTCACATGATTTAAACGAGTTTGCATGTGAATTTGAAGAAGGTGGAAAAAATGTGAGAAACAATGAGAACTGTGCTGTGTAAAACGCTACAGAACCCCCCCTTGAGCGTTAGTTAGGGTAGGAAAACGCTCCAAAAGAAGATGAATGACATCACTCTAAGTAGTCTGCAAAATGAACAGGTGGTTTGTGCGGTCGTCCGCAACGTGTTTCTGGTGGAGGGAGATGAAAGAACTACACGTCCTCAGCAGGAGTAGTGGTGTCTGAAAGTGTTTTCGGGGTGTGTGGGATGAATTGTTTCGAAAGACCTGGATGGGAGGAAGAGGTAGTCATAACAAGAGGAGGAAGAGGAGGCAAGACTGTAGGGTCCACGTAAGTCACTTTTAAGTGGTCACTGCTTACTGGTTCGCGAGTGCCGTTAAGGCTGATGATGAAATACTTATCTTGGCGTTCGAGCACTCCAAACGGGCCGTCGTAAGGTGGCTGGAGGGACTTCTTTTGTGCGTCAGCTCTGACAAACACGAAGGGGCAAATGCGCAAGTCTTCGTGCACTTGAGTCTGCCTCGGGGTGGTTCTCATCGGAGTTGGCTTAAACCTGCTCATGTGTAGTTTCAGACGGGTGACGTATGACATAGAGTCTATCACGCCAGTGGTTCTAGCATCCGTAAACATTTCACCTGGTAGGCGTAACTTACTGCCATAGCCGAGTTCAGCCGGGGTGCAGCCGATGTCTTCCTTGACGGTGTTACGGATGCCAAGCAGAATGAGTGTAGATTTTCCGACCAGTTTGAGCCAGGTGTCGTAGCAAGGATGGCAGTTTTAAGTTGACGATGGCAACTTTTCACTAGGCCGTTTGATGCTGGGTGATGGGCGGTTGTTCGGAAGTGTTCACAGCCGAGTAAGTGCTGCAAATCGCGAAACAGCGTGGATGTAAACTGGGAACCGCGGTCGGTAGTGATGGAGGTAGGTACGCCAAAAGGGGATACCCAAGTTTCCACAAACCTCCGTGCGACGTTCTCGGCTGAGATGTCGCATATGGGCGTCGCTTGCGGCCATCGTGCGAAACGCTCAGTGCACGTCAACAAATGCGTAAAACCGTTCGAAGTTGGAAGTGGGCCCACAATGTCACTGTGGATGTGTCAGAAGCGGGCGTCAGGCACACTGAAAGTGCCAGGTGTAATGAGGGTGTGGCGGCGTACCTTCTTCGCTGACCAGATAAAAAATGCTTGGCCCATTCACATATGTCCTTGCGCGTGGTTGGCCAGACAAAACGGTCGGTAATTAGCTTGACGGTGGACCGGATGCTAGGATGGGAGATAGAGTGGAAATGGCTAAAAATATTTCGCCGGTAATTAGAGGGGACACAAGGTCGAGTTTTACCGGTCGAGATGTCACAGTATATTTTGGAGTCGCAGTGGAGGAGCGGTGGCTGAACGAATTTCAGAGACTTGTGAGAGCGCAGTTCACTGAATTCCTCGTCATTTTGTTGTGCCGCCGCTATCGCTTCCAAATCGATGGGAAATGTTGATGAGTGATGAATGTGTGCGCGAGATAAAGCATCTGCGACCAGGTTGCTAGGACCATCTATGTGGCGGATGTCCGTCGTGAACTGGGAGAGAAAATCCAACTGGTGGGTTTCTCTCGGGGAGTATCTGTCTGGGGAAGTGTTGAAAGCGTGATTTAGCGGCTTGTGTTCTGTGAGAAAGGTAAGTTGACGTCCTTCCAACACATGTCGGAAATGCTTGACGGCAAGGTACATAGCTAGCAATTCTCTGCCAAAGGTGCTGTATCTCATTTGGGCAGGTTGTAGCTTTCGGGAGGAAAAGAATAGCGGTCGGATTTTATCGCCGATGATTTGCTGGAAGACCTCACCGAAAGCAGACTGAGAGGCGACGGCCTCTAGAACTAGCCGTGCATGTTCGTCAGTACTCAAATAGCCGAGGGATGTGGCGTTAACCAGAGCCTGCTTGACGGAATTGAAAGCTGTGGTGGCTTCTGGAGTGAAGACGAACTTTTTGGGGTTATTTCGCAGCAGATCAGTCAATGGTTTAAGCACGTCGGAGTAATTGGGAATAAAGCGACAATGATAGTTGACAATCCCCAAAAATCGACGGAGGCTTTTAATAGAATGAGGCAATGGATAACCCGAAATAGCGTTGGTTTTCTCCGGTAGCGGTCCGATGCCGTCTTTGTCGATGCAATGACCAAGAAAGTCAATGGAAAAGGCACCGAAAATGTATTTTGTTGTGTTGATGGTGACGCCGTGGTGGTTTAAACGCTCAAAGACAGACTGCAAGTGAGACAGATGCTCTCGCTCGTTGCTGCTAGCGACCAGTGTGTCATCGACGTAGACAAACACAAAGTCCACTCTACGTGCAACTTGGTCGATGAAGCGTTGAAATGTTTATGCGGCGTTCCTGAGGCCAAAGGGCATACAAACGAATTCGAATAGGCCAAATGGAGTTGTGATCGCCATCTTGACGATGTCATCGGGGGCCACAGGAATCTGGTGATATGCCTTGACTAAATCTATCTAGGGAAATATCGTTTTCTTAGATAAATCGATGGAGAAATCATGGATATGCGGAATGGGATAGCGGTCCGGCACAGTTGCGTTTTTGGCGCTCGGTAATAGCCGCATGGTCCCCAATCTCCAGCCGTCTTCTTGGGGACCATGTGTAAAGGCGAAGATCACGGACTGTTCGAAGGACGTATGATTCCGAACTGCAGCATTTCCGCAAATTCCTCTTTGGCGATCTTCAGTTTCTCTGGCGGCAGCCGGCGTGAACGCGCGAGCCTGGGTGGTCCTTTGGTGATGATGTGATGGAAAACATCATGTTTCGGCGCCGTAGTGTTGGCTGTTGGTATTTAGACTCCGGGAAATTGTTTCAGTAGCACCGTATACTGGCTGGCCTCTGGTAAAGCCATTTGAAGTCCAATCGAATTGATGGTGGTGGCTTCACCTTCAGCGCACAAGGTAGTGGTGCTGTCTACCAGCTTCCGGCGGCTGAGGTCAACAGCCAAACCGTACTTTGTGAGAAAGTCGACGCCTATGATTGCGTGTTGAACGTCGGCAATGATAAATATCCAAGGAAAACTTCGACGTAGCCCGAGGTCGACCATCGATAGGTGTTGGCCATGAGTCGCGATTTTAGAATTGTTAGCCGCCTGTAGGGTATAATCCACGGGTTTGAGGTCGCGTTTGAATTTACCTGGAGGCGACTGCTGATTTGACCAATGACAGCCGTCGCCATTACTGTCTGGCCAGGTCATTTCCCTGAATCGCACTTCCCTTAGGGAGTAGGCTGGCATATGCACATGACTGGGTACATTTGCGGGCACCGTCAACGGAACGTTTATGGTAAAAACAGACTTTAGAGGCCTGGAATTTGGAAGTGGGAGGTCGCGAGCGAGATAGGGTGCGCGAGAAGTTGCGACCCTTCATAAGGCGTCCAGCTAATTTATTCACGGCAAGTGTCAGCTGAGACATCTGGCGTTGGAGGTTATCGAGAGTATCCTGTTGTGGGTCAGTGCGATGGGAAGGGTCACGTAATCGCTGATGGACCGTTTGAAGAAACAATCATGGAACTTGTCTGCCATTTCTGCTAAATTTTCTAGTGGAGTGTCAGGATCTTGTACAGACAAAAAATGGTGATATTTCGTCCATGGTTTCCTGAGGATGGTGTCCTCTCTGTTATTATCGCCAACCAGAGATCTCATGAGGTGGAGTAATTGAGAGGGGTGCGATCACCTGGCTCGACACCAGGAAGCAACTGTAGCAGCTTGACTTCGTCTGAAGCCGTGGTACGCCTCAAAATAGCAGCGATTTCAGCGATTTCAGCGATTGATACACGGGTTCGAGGCAACGGCCCAAGGTTCCCGGATCCAGTCGGTTTTCCTTGCTCAGTGTCAGCGGGCTTCTGTTGATCTGAAAGGCGATCATTGAAAACAGGGTGTAGCACCGCTCTTGGAGAATACAGTGAATACCAAGAACAGAGAAAGATTATTCGCATAATGCAATTTTAGATAAATGAGAATCAAGCAAAGCTTTAAAACGATCCCTAGAAGCGCTACTGACGACCTCAGAAGGAAGGCTGTTCCAATAGTTAATAACCCTGTAAGAAAAGAACTGCTGCCTAAGAAAGGTCCGAGGACGAAGCTTGAAAAGCTTCCTATTATGTCCTCGCCGGCCGTCATCATTCGCTACAGTGAAGAACTGTTCTACAAGACCTACTCTAAAGAAGAAGTGTGTGAGTATTAAATCCCCGCGAAGTCTTCGAAATTCAAGTGGGTAAAGGTCAAGAATTTCAAGTCGAGACTCGTAAGTAACATTACTCAGGCCCGCGACCATCTTGGTGGCCGCGCGCTGGACACGCTCAACAGCTAATATGTCTCTCTGCAGGCCGGTATACACGACCTGATTGGCATACTCGAGGAGCGGTCTTATATAAGTCCCGTAAAGCGTTTGAAAAGCGTTCTTGTCCATGCGGGGGAAAGTGCGCCTAATCATCATAAGAGCGGCAAATCCCTTTTTTGCCGCCATCTCATGGTGATACGTGAAGGACAAGTTAGATGACAACCAGATGCCCAGATCTTTCTTCAGGTCGATTCTCATGATATCTACTGTGCCAGATGCGCTATGAATCATGAAGGCATTGCCAGAATCTCCACCGAGTGACATGTGAGCACATTTATTGTCATTTAGTGGGAGACTCCAATCGTCCGACCAGCGCTTGATCGCGTCAAGATCAATTTGTAGTGCGCTGGGATCAGTGGCATTCCAGATTTTTAGGTCGTCTGCATATAAGAGGACGCTGCTGGAAATGTTGCTTGGAAGGTCGTTGATGTAAATGAGGAATAACAAAGGACCTAGAACTGACCCTTGGGGAACTCCCGCAGAAATGAAAGAGGGAGACGAAAGGTCTGCTCCGGTCTTGACCCTAAACGTTCTATTATCAAGAAAAGAGGCAATCCAGCGAAGAACCTCTCCTTGAATACCGTAGGCTTCCAGTTTGTGTTTCAGGGGGCCGTGTGGGACACGGTCAAAAGCCTTGGCAAAATCAAAGAAGATGGCATCAGAGATGAGGCCATTGTCTTTGGCCTCCGTCAGACTATCCATGAAAATAAGCATGTTTGTTATGCATGACCGATTAGGAAGGAAGCCATGCTGTGTGGAAGAAAAAAGATTATTTGATAAGAAGTGATTGAGTATGGCGCGCTTTAGTAGGCGCTCCATTATTTTGCACGGGATGCTAGTGAGGCTGATTGGCCGATAACTAGCCGGAGAGTGCCGGTCACCCACTTTAAATATGGGTGTGACCATCGCCTCTTTCCATGCGCTAGGGAGGATGCTAGTCTGGAGTGTTTGCTTGAACAGCTTATAAAGAGGTTCAGCCAAACTAACAGCTGCTTCCTTGAGTATTCTGGGATGGATCATGTCGGGACCCATTGCACCGTAAGGATTAACCTTGAGTAAAAGGTCTTCGACATCTAGCACAGAAAACTCAGCGGTCACGAGTGGTTGCCTGAACTTCTGCAACGGTAGTACAGGATGCCAGCTCGGGGATACGACGTTATAGATTGCCGAGAAGTACTCCCTGAATAACTCGGCCACAACTAGGGAGTCAGATGAAGTCTCCCCGTTGGGTAGTCGTAAAGAAAGAGCTGAAGGTTTGTTCTTTCTTAGTCGCCGCATATGCTTGAATAAGAAGTTTTTGTTCCCGCGGGCTCTTATGAGGATCTTCTCTTGTACGAGTTTGGTGTGTTCGCGGATTTCCCGCCTACACCTGTTTCGGACAATGTGGAACGCGCTTAGGTCCTCTGAGTTTCCAGTAAGCTTATGCTTCGCGAATAATTGGGAACGGTTATCGAGAAGACGACGTATCCTGCGTGGAAGGGGTGGCCGATAAGAGAAAATGCACAGTTTGCGCGGTATAAATAAGTCGTCTGCTTTTTGAATTGCGCTGTGAAACGTGTGGTAGTTCTGGTCCACGGAGTCCAAGTCAAGAAGAAGTGAACCTAGGTAGGTTCTCAGGCCGTTAAAATCTGCTTGATTAAAGTTTCGAACGGTGAATCTTTTTGCTGGTTGTTGTAACCAGTAACAGATAAGGTCAAAGGCTAACAGAGAGTGGTCACTGTGTCCAAGTGGTGGCTTGATGATCACTCTGTCTACCAGGTGGCTCTCATTAGTGATAACTAAGTCGAGCAAAGAGGGAATCTGACCAAAACGGTGCCGCGTCGGGGCGGTGACGTGCTGTGTCCACGCCTTCCGACGTATCAGCGTTGATAAGGAAGTCGAGAATCCGCTTTCACAGTCCTGGTGAGAAACTGATGCCCAGTTTATCTTGGGTGCGTTAAAATCACCCATAATAAGCAGATGTGTAAAGCGTTGTAGGCCTAGGAAGTTTTCCAGGCTTACCAGAAGGGTGTTGTCGTCGGGAACGTCTGATGAAGGAGAACGATAAATAACCCCCACTAGGAGTGAGTCTTGGCCGCGCAGTGGTAGTCGAAGCCAAAGAGCGTCACATTTATCAGAGGACTGGAAGCCACCAATAACCGTGGGTGTCGGGAGACATTGCTGAAGAAAAATCGCAGAACCCCCCATTCTCCCTCGGGCAGAGTCAGCCCGGTAAACAGAATACCCCGGAACACTCAGTTCACTGTCACTGATATCACCTGTAAGCCAGGTCTCCGTGAAGGCGAACATGTGGGGTTGGGTGTCATGAATTAACTGTCTGATTTCCGGTAATTTATTAAACAGACTCAGACAGTTGGTATACATGCATCTGAAAGCTACTTCCTCGTTGGATTTCGCGAGAAAATAGAAAGGATGGTGCGAGGAAGAGCCTGGGAAAGAAGGCCTAGAAATGAGGAGGGTGGTGGGGCTGGACTCGGTCTGTTCTTCCGAGTTGTTCTGACGACCCTTCTTCGAGGATGTGGGCGCGACATCACCGCCTGTGCGTACGTCAGCGACCCTAACGGGCGTTCGATCAGCGTTCTGGGTGCCGCCACCTGGGAACTTTGCGTCCCCGTCAAATTCCGCTGCTTGGGAGGGTGTTTGAAAGTTTTTACCCACGGAAAATTTGACTTCCTCGTTTGCTGGGAGCGGGGTTTGGAAGACAGCAAAGGGCGCTGTGTTATGGGGCCACTGAAAGAGATATTTATAGGGGTGGGCCAAATGGATGCTTTTTGAGCTTTAGGAGGCGGTCCTAGCAGGCTGCTTCCGTTCCGAACTCTTGGGAGGAAGAGTCTTCTGCTGGGCAGTTTGGTGGGTTTCAGGGTGGGTAACTCTGAAGACGGTTTTTGCGCGGTGTGTGTATCCTCAATGCTTGTGCCTGTGCCTGAGGCGCCGGTCGTTGGAACGGCCATACAGACGGTGCCTCCGCTTTCCACAACAGACACAGGGGTCTGAGGGGCTACGTCGATAGCAGAAACTACGACTTTAGTCTCCAGTTGTAGCTTCTGGTCTGCCAAGATTTGTGACTTAGTCTTGGTCCGCTCTTCGCGTCTCGCTCTCTCTTGCCGGGAGCGGTCGAAAGATACGCCTTTCAAATGGGCGTTGGCGGACTTTAAAGCCTCTGTTTTGCCTACCACTACCTCGGGACTGAGCATGGCTGGCAAGGTTACCAAAAGGCCAAGTGACTTTTTGGTTGTCTTGGCCCGCAGCCTACTCGCAAGTACCATGTTTGTGGCATCCGGGGAGAAGGAAGTTCCTAGGACTGTCTTAGCTAGCTCGGTTGGAGAAGAGGTTGTAGGGAAGCGGCCCCATAAGACAACTCTCTTTTCCCTGAGAGCTTTTTCCTTCATTCTTACTGCCGCCTCCTCTATGTGGGCAGTTGATAGGGCAACTGCTTTCTTGGTGATTGCAACACCGGGGAGAGCAAGCGCTATATACTCATTCAGGGAATGTAGTTCTAATTTCATTTCGGACAGAGTCCGTTGATACTCCTCTATCTTACTCTCCATGGAAGAAATGGAAGGAGATACAGAGCTAAGAAGAGCCCCGCATTTACAGTTGCAGGTTTTCTGCGTCACTCCACTTGACGTGGTGCGTGTGAGACCAGTCAGCTGCGGAGCGGTGCCTTGGCTTTCGCTGAACCTGCAACTCATACAGATGTAAATAAGAGATGAGGAAGCTAGCTGTTTGTACTGGTGTTCATTAAGACCAGTGCACTTGAAGTGATACCACTTCTGACACTGGTCACACTGCATGCCGTTTTGTACGGGTATTTTACAACCATACCGGCCGCAGGCGCTTGCTGCTACAGACTGTGTCTGCTGAGTCCCAGCACTACTAGATCTGACACGGGTCATTGTCGACAAGGATGAGTAATATGCAAGGGGGCTAAAAATAGTACGGACACTATCGAACACGAACAATACAATATGCAATGAATAATGCTATTCGACAAAGAACAGCAATGATTGTGTAAATTTTTTGATGCACTGGGCACCAAGATAGCAAAGATATGAATGGATAGTGACAGCAAGGAAACACGAGGCTAGAGAATAATACAGATAAAATCGAGCACAATATGACACGCGATGAATTATTCTATCCGACGAAGAATTACAATGATCGTGTATAATTTTTTGATGCACTGGGCTCCAAGATAGAAAAAATATGAACGAACAATGACAGCCAGGAAATTTAAACCAAATTTCGAGATACCCGCGCAGATAGCAGCCTTCAGCTTATCATATGGAGAATCGTCTGGCATGGGGTCGAGTATATCAAGTACCTCAGAGGCGATGTCAGTGGACAAATGTGTAGCGACGTAAGAGAACATGGTGGCCAGGGAATTAATCTTACGGAAACGGAAAAATGTTGCTACTTGAGTGAACCAAACGCGAGGGTTGGAAATACCGAATGCAGGTAATTTAAGATTAATAGCGGTTTTGGAGAACAAACTAGCGTCGGAATCGGAAATCATTGCAGAAACACTTGGAGTTCTGAGTTTAGCGATAACGGAACCAAAAAGGCATATATATGTACAACGGGCAAAACGAAAAGTAATTCGGGCTCACCAAATTATGTAGTGCATCTAAACGCTATATACAGTTCAGGTGTGAATGCGAAATCAAGAAGTGATAAATGAAAACAGCTGACTCACAGTAGTTCGTGAAGGTGCGTCGTTCAAAGTTCCACCACACGGAATGAAGTATCCAATCGATCTGTCGTATAGTTCTACGTACCTTTAGAATTCACAACGGAAACAATTCCGACGACCAATGAATTTGGCACTGTGCTGAAATAAATGCGAATTCCGTTTGCCGTTAACCCCCCCAAAATCCGTACACATGTGACAACGACGTAAAGGGAGAACACGGCTCGCGATCTTGGAAGTGTGTATTTTATTAATTGATCAACTCACATGATTTAAACGAGTTTGCATGTGAATTTGAAGAAGGTGGAAAAAATGTGAGAAACAATGAGAATTGTGCTGTACGAAACGCTTCAGGACCACACAGGACCATGTTCAGTGATCCAACTTCCTCTCTATAACCTTCAAGAGTGCTGCTGCTCCCTGTTTACCATGACTGCCTTTCAGGTTAACAGAAAACCGCCAGACGTCAAAACGAACAAGCTGACTGCAGTCGTGGATCCGGGTAGTTTGGACTGCCAGCCTCAAACCCGTGTACAAATCGCTGGGATCGCTGGAATTTTGTGCTACAAAATCCATCAATGACATAAAGTGACCTGCGCGAGCATGATCTCCAAATTTCGATTTCTCATGTTCTCGCTTGGACCGAAAAAAATGGAATGAAACGTCACCAGGTGTGAGACGGCGCTCGTGACGATAAAGCTCCAAGATATGTTCAACACTCCGTAGGAGGTAGCGGTGACCTTGAGGAGCCTTGGAGGATATTCTTCAGATACAGGGTTTCAACGAGCGTTATACTAAATATGCTGGACTTACGCATTCGCCAATTCAAGACTAGGAGTCACTAATTTCCTTTGTTCTCCATCATGCTCAGGCCTAACCACATTGGAGTCTGAAATAGTCACTGGTGATATTTCCAGAACGACCAAAATTCAAGAGTTCCTTTATCAGCACCTTACGCCTTTGCCGCTCGGCCTAGGGTAAAACTGGAAAAACTCTTCCTCCGGGGATACCATTTAGTTTAGGGATTTAAAAGCAGTTTCTCAATGTCGTTGGCAGGCTGTTTTACAATGGATGCTAGTCACCGCTTTTATAAATGCAGGGACCGAGGGTCTCTTGCCAAGCACGCAGTAGAAGACAGGGTACAGTTCGCCTATCATTTTCTTGCGTAACTCCCATCAGGACTCACGGTCATGCTCATCACGGTGCTTCATACAGCCATCGGCACCTTTGGGGTGATGCTGAATAATCGCGGGTTTTCCCCGGATAATTTTCCTGACACACTCTCATGAAAACTTTCGGGTTTATAGAAGCGAATAACACCGTGGCCACGTGAGCGTACAAAGAAACACTTAACCACGATAAACCATATCTCAATGGCTGCGTGAGATATCAGAATTCTGTTAAAGATGTCGCTTTTCTGGCCAGGTCCACCCGATTCATACTACACATGACTGACTTGGTGAGCAGCTGTGTTGGGCAGACAAAGATTAGTAATTAACGTTGCGTAGCTGATGGACACTCTCCTAACATAGGTGATTTCAATGCGCCGAAAATTTATTAGAAACTACAGCGGTGTGCACAGTGTATGAATGTGTACACGGAGTGAGTGATGAGTGTATTATTGCGGTTGTGTTTCCATCAGCATGTCTGTTTGCCCACAAGATGTTTCAATGACAATGCGCCCATACCGTCTCTGATGTTCACTTCCACGAGTATCGGTCCTCTACCTTTCTGATCACCGGGGAGTAATGACAATGAAGTCCTCACGATTCATTAGACATCCCAGTACTGGATGAGTACGGCTAACACCAAGTCGAACTGGCTAACGAATATGATTAGCTTAGGTGCTAGAAGCAAACTCCATCGGATGAATAAATGAAGATGCTTCATATAGTGTGAGTCATTCTAGGTGAGTAAAAGAGCATGTGCAAAAACTGGTCGATATTTTTGTTCCAACCGGGCATCCTCGGCCTCACTGCCATGGTTCGATCGATAGCTAACGACCTGTCTCCAGCAATCAATCGAGCATGGAGGGTAGTCCAGGTAATTGGATACGGATATAATGTACCTCACAAGTGTTCGCAAACAGTGGAGCACGTTAATGCGCAAAGTGTATAGAGATCGCCTGAGAGCTCAACCAGCGGCAGCTCCCAGTGAGTTATATGCTTACCGGCGAGGAAGGATGATAGCGAGAACAAGCATATCTAAACTTGTGGGCAAAATTTGGCGGCCATGAGTGGCAAAGGCACAGCGTACACTCTTGCTGTTCATTACGGAGCAGCGTACTCTGTTAAGACAATTCCGATTCCTCCACGTGTCCATAGGTCTCAGTGTCCAACATAGCGATAGTCGGAAGAGGGTGTCGATGAAATGCCTCAACCTGCGTAGTCACCCGGTTTGGGCGGTTTAAATTCAGTAGTACTGAAGGGACTTGCAAATGTGCTTGAAGCTGTATTAGCTTAGGTGCCCGATTTGCCTTGATGATATGATTCTCCGCCCGTTGTGTAAGGGTGGCGGCAGCAAGCTGCTAGTTAGCTGTCGACCAATGAAGGTCACAAAGCTTTTGGTGGTCAGGAGGTGCAGAACGTATCTACAGGCAAACGGGATACTGTGTCCTTTTCGACTTAGTTTTCGTTAAGACCGCTCCTGCCTGATTAACCTACTGCTAGCAATGGAGCATTAGGTTGAGGCTGTGACTTGAGGTGTGCCAACAGGTGCCATTCTCATGGACATCTTTTTACAACGTCCTGCGTGAAAGGCTCCCAAGCATCATCATCAGACAGCAATACATCAGTGGTTCTCACTGAGCAAGTTCTCACTAAGCAAGTTTGAGGCACTAGACGTCACTGGTCACACACGGCTGAGGGGAATGAGACCCATTCCTGTTTGTGTCAGATAAATAAATAAATAAATAAATAATATATATTTCCCAACGCATGTGTGAGAAGCANAAGGCTCATTCCTGGACTCACTACTGTTCTTGATCTTCATCAATAATCTCCCCGAAATCATCGAACCACCATGTTTGATGTAAGTCGACGACCTCGAGGTTTGGCGCGTCACAACAACCGCAGAATTTCGGCTGACCGATCTTGATCACCCAGTGGCTTCTAAATGAGCTCCGCCAACACACTCCCAAAAATCTGCGTGTATGCGTGTTGAAAAGACGAATGAAGTAACTCGCTATCACCTGGGTGGCCGTTTTCTGACACAAACAGAAAGTGAAGGCGACTCGGATTTTGTTCTCACCATCACTGAAGACGCAGGACAATGCGAACAAGAGTTGTATATGAGTACGTGATGCAGTGGAGGCATTCAAAAGGCAGATTTTCGCTTAAAAACTGTTTGTTGCACACACCTGATCAACCACGAACCACATGACAGCAGTGGTCTATCACTGCACCAACAAGGAGGTGTGAAAACTGGAGGGGTTTCAGAGAGCAGGCACTGGAATTGTAGCTGGAATGAAAGGGAAGTGGTGTGGAAGGAGACCAATGGGGACTTGATGTTCCCTCAGCGCCATAGGCGTGTATTGCAAGTTTTTCTGTTGATACGCGAAATATTCAGAGAAGAAGTGGGTCCGAGACTGTGCACAGCGTTCCTTCTCAGGAATGACGACACGTGACTCAGACACCAATTGATTCTGAGAATGCAAACGGCACAGAAGACGACTGCAGTCTATCGCCTCTCCAATTGGGTAGTCAGCTTTTGAAATGCGCTTCCGTGTTCTTTGATGGGCAGGGACTCAAACGACATATGTGAAGTGGAATCTAGCACATGTTGGGAGAATGTGTGGCGACAGGAGCGGTCGTAACCTAATGCTCCCGTAGATTACTGACTTGACGTGGTATAAATGGAATTCTACATCTTCTTTCAGAGAGGAAGTACTGAATACTAAGGAGCGCTTAACAATAGCACATGTTAACTAGAGCTACGTTATCTTGCACGAACTACTAATTGGGCTGATATTTTAACGGCTAGAAGAAGATGTGCCGGTCGCATGCTGTTCCATGGTGTCTGTTCTCAGACCGTTAGTCGTCATCCGTTGGAATGCACTGCAGGCGTAGATGGTGCTAGCTTTCAATGACATGATATTCAAGCTACTCCGGGGGACAATAACCAGTCGGGCAAAGGAAGGTGCATAACGTACTGCTTAGATTAGTAATGAGCTACTCAGCGAAGAACCTCACAGATCCAGTGACTGCTGTCAATGAGTCCCGTGCTTGAGAGGACGCCTTCAAACCAAATGTTCTGATCCTATTAAGTAACAAGTTGTGTGGATAGCTCGGTAACGCAGCGCGCAATCACTTTTAATCCAACAGAAATAAAATGCTCAAATGTTCAAGTTCTTAAGACGTCCCTCCTATGTTCTGGTTCTCACGTTACAGATCCCCTTACCGAGAAATCCTCAAATTCCTAGAGTTTATCTAAACATCCTCTAAAGTCATTGCTTTCTAAAGAGGTGGAAGTGAAATTTCCTTCCCATTCTTCAAGAGCGATCTGATCAATTTAATTCTGAAGCTTGCAAAAAGGGTCGTTCATAATGCGCAGAAAGTAGTTAGGGTGTCACCATTGTTCTTGACCTGGTATTTCAAGTCACATTAAGAGCTTACAGAAGTGCTGAAAGCCCTCTACACGTGGTCTCTCGAAAGAATGAGAACATTCTGATAAACATTGTTTAAAACTACGCTTTTCTGAGTCTGGTCAGTTTGTCTGTCCTCGCTCACGTTCAACCCAGGATGCCCTCCCTTTTCTTTTTCATTTCGTTCTGTCATCGCTTGATAGAAAATCAAGAGCCGCCCGTATATGTTCATTAGACTAAAGTGATGCTTCCGGAAGCGTTGGTAGAGAGGCGCTGCTCCAAGTTATCAAAAAATCTTGAATTCGAACTCCAAATGTTGGGCTTTTGCGTGACTTAAACTCGAAGCCCATTCACTCAATTCATTGACTAAGCCTCAACGCCGCTCATCACTGATTCCGGTGTTCTGCAGGACGCATTCCTCTCTACCTTGTTGTTTTCACTTTATATTGCAGTCATTTCGGTAGAAAATCATACAGTTGTGAGCAGATATGCAGATGATGTGTTGGGTAATAAGCCCTCAGCTATATTTCTTTCTTCCGCCCTATTGGACAGTTAGTCCCAGATAGAAAATTGGCCAGGGTCTCGCAGTCTCTTGGCGCGCCTAAATGTGTTGACCTTTTGTTGTTGCTCATGACGAGGAATCAATATCAGAAACTTGAATGCACGCCCCTCTCTGCATGGAAATAGCGTACCTTCGTCCTGATTGCTTTCTGTTAAATGTCTGGGGACTACCTTAAGTAACAGTGTGACATGGTTATTTCATGTTATTGACATTTTCACCGAGGCCTGGTGGCTCCCGTTTCATGTTCGGCTCAAATTCTTCCTCCATTCTCTGCCACTAGGTCAGTCGATTTATCACGGCTTGTTTCAAAGGACTGAACTATTTGCCTGATCTTTAAAACAGCTGTCTTTTTGCACACGGCACCTCCCGTAAAAAATCCGTGGAATTCTTCGCCTATCATTTCGGCGAAAACCCACGTGTTTGGATTTCACTAAATGAGTTTCCATACCCTCCACCAGATATTGGTAGTCATCTGTTTACGCGTGCACGGTTATTCCGTTATTATCTGTTATTCTCTTCTACTCTGCCCGATTTCTACACAAACCCAGCATTTTTATTCTCGAACTAACCTCAAAACTAAACAGATATTTTTGACAATTAACAACGATTGTGACCGATTTCCCTAAACTGTCTTTGAGTTCCACGGCTGCAGTAATGTTTTTGACCTAGTTACATGTGAACAATCAGATTCAGCAAGACAGAAGAACAATCTTGAGTCAGAAACACAAAAGTAAGAGGTCCGTATGATGGGCTTCATCCGTCTAACAACTGACATATGACAGCTGAAATGGAAACGTAAATCGATTACCAACCCAAGGATGAAACAAATAACACGAAATATTATGACATTCTCCCCCGCCAAGGAATGTGAGCAGACAACAAATGGTAGGTTACAGGGAATAACTGAACATGTGTACACTAATCGGTGAAACAATATTTGGTGGTGATCGTCAATATGTACTAGGTTTATGCGTCTCTTTTTCTCAGACAGCAAGGATGAACATGCTGTTGTTGTTTGATTAACCTTTCAAGATTACGTGAATGATCATTATTGGGAATCATGCTTCAATGCTGTGTGTCAGCTGAGGGAATGCTGTTATACTGCTTTGTGATAGGGACGCAATCAGAGGGTACAGATGAAGTCTCTTCGATCGAGGGTATCGATAATCCTTGCAAAGTGGTCTCACGTATGACTTCTTCTCTGGGGGCCAGTTGGTGAACAGAAACCGTTTCCTCCATACCATTAGGAGAACAGATGTACGCTTACTGTGGATTGCACTGAAGAAATTCAACTTTTTTGACGAGTGGATCATAATTAGATTGTCTGACATTCTTAAACAGCACGGGTCCAGGTTTAGTGAGCCACATCGGAAAGGTTGTTCCGGACGTGGACCTTCGGTTATAGAGGGGTAATTTTTCATATGATGTAATTTTAGTTGTAGTACATAGGAGTGATCTGACGGAGTGCAAAACATCAAGAAGAACGAATTCCCATTGATTGATTGCCAAGTTACGAGATTGCAGGGCGAGAAACACAGTTTTCCAAAGCGTTTCATTCAAACGCTTTACTTGTCCACTTCCCCGTGGGTTGTATGGTGTTGTTCTACTTGTCACGACTCCCCTTTCGTAAAGAAACTGTTGAATATCTGAAGACATGAATGACTACCCACGATCAGAATGAATGTACGCTGGAGCACCAAACAACGAGAACAATTGAAAAAACACTTAATAAGATTTTCACTAGTCTGCTCAGGACGTGCAAAAGCAAAAGGAAATCGCGAATATTAATCAATAATTGTTAATAAATAACGATTGTGGGTTACTGATGGAAGGGGAACCTTAAAATCAATCGACAGTCTTTCGAATGGTTGTTTGGCTTTTATGAGCTCACCTCGAGCCTTGGAGAAAGAACGAGGTTTGATTTAACAACATACTGAACTTTTAGCAACAACGCCTCGAACTTCATCCACATAAAAGGGGAGGTTTCTGGCGCGGACTAAGTGCATCAAATGAGAAACACTGGTATGGCAAAGCGATTTATGTAGTCCCTTCAAGTCGATATTTGTTATTAGAGCCCCGCAACAATTACGTCAGATTGCATCTGCCGCTCGGTCATCTTTACCAGGTCGTTACACAACATCGAACTTGAATGGTGACAGTTCCAACTTCCAACGTTAAGTTTTATCTTTCCTAACTTTCCATCTGTGCTGATTGCCGTAGATGAAGGCGACGGAACGTTGGTCAGTAACAAGTTTAAAATGGTTGCGGAGTAGGAAGTGGTTCCATTTAAGTATGGATTCCACGAGAGCATATGCTTTCTTTTCTACGGCGGAATGGTGCCGCTTGCTGGATGACAGACTACGCGAGAGGGATGTTACCGGTCGACCATTTTGATTTAGGGTGGCTGCGATCGGCACATCAGTGGCGTCTGTCTCGACAACCAAAGGTGTATCGTACTGAATAGTAGAAATAGCAGCTTCACCTAATTTCATTGAGTAGGTGGAGGGCGTTATAATGCACAAGTTTGTGAATTTTATCAGAGAATTGAGATATCCACCGTGAGTGGTGAGCGAATAATCCCACTATTCGTTGCTGGGACCTCAAGTTAAGGAGAGAAGCCAGTTCTCGCAGAGGTTTCAGGCGATCAGGAACCGGTTTTTGGATACTTCATAGCCTAGAAGTTCGATTTGTTCGACGGCGATGATGCTCTTTGATTCATTGAAAGTCAATCCATA
>QNGE01008230.1:3521-14810 GCA_008508345.1 Paragonimus westermani
ATAGGGCGACCCGGTTTATACTGCGAGACGGCCGATGCAGTATGGAATTGTTTATGTTGTGAGTATTCATGGTTGTGTGTGGGCTGAGATACTGCCAGGACGCCCAGACCTAGACAGGAGAACGATTAGGGTTCTCAACCAAAGCCTTTGGCTTAAAAGCCTGTACCGCAAGGCAGCGGGTGGGTGGCGGTGTACCAGAAATGGTACGTTTTTCAGGAAGAGATGCCAACCATCTTCCATCCCCCAACCTGGAGGACGAGGAAACTGTGGTTTGTCAGACCTCTACCTATTGGCCTGCGTGGTATGAGTAACTCTGTTGGTGTGTGGTCACCACATCGTCCAGTTTAGCGCGAAAGGTAATCGAGATGCACAAGCCGTCACATCACGTTAAGGTCTAGTCTCATCGCAGCTGGTTATTCAATAATGCCTAGTGTGAGATTACTGGCACTGTAGTTTAAAGGTTTTTTCACAAACGGAAGGGTCGGAGTGCAAAATCCAGTCCGGGAGAGGATATATCCTACTGATGAACTTAATAAAATCAAAACTCGAACCTAGTGCTTCCTTTGGGAAAGGAGTAGTTTAAAGTTTTATCCGAATGCGGAGGCTAAAATCACGTGTCGGTGGCGTCCAACTAGAAACAAAAAGAAATGATACGCATCGAGACAGTTGTTCATAAATTAATACTCTAACAACAAAATTAGCGTACAGGGCCTTGATAGACACATGTATTAATTTAGAACTCCTCCGTAAAGAAAACAATCTCAGAGAACACTATAGATAAATGCATTTAAAGCAGCACTCAGATCGGAAACTATCACGATCGTCAGCTGCTTACAACAGGGTAGATGCTCCAGAACCGGTCGAAGGGTAGAAATGTGGCCAATGAATCGCTGAACGGATCACAATTCTGTCTGCTGTTTACGTACCCGGCTGTCCCTGGTCTCAGTTAGCCGGGAACAGTGAGTAACCTGAATGTAATAAACAACAGTGATATCAACAAGGCCACCACACAGAATCTGGGCTGTTTAATCGAAACCGGAAATAACTGCTTGCAAGCTACAACAACGGCATGCCTCTTCTGTCTTCAAAACCGTAGATAAAAACAACCAGTTCTTACACTGACCTTCCTCCATCATTATTGAAAATAAACAGAGAGAGAAAGAAGATACCTAGTCTGAAAGCCTTGTTACGCCTCAATAAGTTGAGTCTCAGACTCACTTTCACTTCTGACAGAGGACCGTCCGGGTCGGGGTTACTGATTACTCGAGTCCCGTTCACCGTGTGGTCCGATTGAGGCCGGTCCATCTAGCAAGTTGGCGAGGTAAGAAATCGATAAAAGGACCAACATTTTCAAGCACGGTCTCGTTTACATCACTACGCTGACGGTCAACACAACCCAGAAATGGGGAAATTTTCACCCTATTATTTCCCGACAAGAGGCTCGCCCCATTTATTTCGACCGTTCGACCAAATGATGTTTACGGCCTGCGCAACCTATTGGTAAGCATGTGTTTTCCACGATTGTCATCATACTCAATTTCAACTGGAGTCGAACGATTTGATATCAACCTAATTCCGTCGTAACTGAACAGCTCCTCCTCTTCGCAGCAACTTCAAACAGTCACCACTACCTGCTTACGGTGTTTGTTGCAATATCCTATCTGACTAAATCTGAGCAAATTGCCCGTCAGCCACCTGGCGGGCGTTTCTTAAACTCTTATCATTACTTTACCAACTGCGCCCGGGGACGTGAAGAATGTGATATCTAGAGGCTACTGAGAAAACTATGATTTGACCCGGTCTCCAAAGGAATCTGCGTGTGATCTGGAAATCTATTAGTCCCATAAGGGACTCCATGACATTACCCATTGAAGTAGGTCACTCGGAGGTCACCATTCCTCATCTAACGTGCAGTCATGCAAAAATAGCTGGACCAGATAAATCAAATGACCCATTTTACCTACTTCCTACCTCGTTAAATAACGTGCTGACTTTTAAGTGCAAGTACCACCGGTCCCACACTTTCGAATAACTATGGAACACGGTGTTGCTAGCGGCTGGAGAACTATTAGTACACCACAAGTCTTAAAAAAGGCATTTCGGAGTTCCACACTCAGCAAGCACCTCGTGGGCACTGACAGTTTTCAAAGAACGCATCCTTGAAGGTATTCCGAATTAAAATTAATCACCATGCTTCTCGCCGCCGCCTACACATCGCTACACATACGACTGACCACTTAGTATACCGTGTCCCGCCACCAGTGCCTAGGTAATGTCTGTCAATTCGTACAGGTTTCCTGGGCCACAGTGTAGTATTCAACTATGTTAACAGCTGTATAAAGAGCAAGGCGTGCAATAGGTTTTCCTCAATACTAATTAAACAAACCCGCTTACTTCCTTGGTTGTAACGATAAAACTTCCTTCTGTTTCACACGGGATTCAGAGACATTCAGAGCACTATTCTGCTGTTACTGTCTCCCCTAAGAGTGTTGCTTCTGTTTGCCCAAAAAACTATCCGTAATGACGGAATTGTCTTAGACGCAGGAAAACTGGGAGGTTTCATTAAGTGCGCGATAGAAAAAGAAATAAAAGACCGGTGTGGATACACCGTCTTTAACGTCACAAATAGACTGGACTCCGTCACAACCAGACTGCACCTCCATCACAACGAGACTGGACTTTGATGTAGTGACAGCTTGCGCATCTCGGTGAACCGGTAGACTAAACTGGTGACTACACCAACAGAATCACTGATACTAAGCAGCCCAAAAGGTACTCATCTGACAAACCACAGTCTTCTGATCCATCAGGTTGAGAAGTTGGAAGAAGAATGGCATATTTTCCCGAAAAAAGTATTAGCTCTGATACACTGCCACCGACCACCCACCTGTTGCCTTGTGGTACAGGCTTATCAGAAAAATGCTTTGGCTGAGAACCCTAACCGTTCTCCCATCTAGGTCTGAGTATCTTGGCAATATCTCAGCTCACACACAACAATGAATAGTCACAACACTAACAATTCCATAGTGTATCGGTCGTGTCGCAGTGTAAACGGCGTCGCCTAATTTGCTGTATATATCGGAAGCATGCTACTGCTGATACCTCCCACACTGTATTATCAAGCCCTTCCGACCCCCTCCCATTTCCCGTTATTACTCTGCAGATATCACAAAAGATATGATTGATCATACTGACGAAATGTCGGTAAGTCCAAATTTTCACCATCTACCCTCCGGTCTCCCTCGCCACTCAATTAGAACTAAAATGCAAACTACTACAGATACCTTCAACTTTCGCACTCTAAATAAGATAGGCCAACAGGCCGCTCTCGCACGAACGTTACACTCTTCAAGTGTTGATGTCTGTTGCATTTCAGAGATTAGAGTCCAGGAAAATGGACAGCGCGTACTGTCTGCCCGACAGGGGTTATACACTTCGGGTGACTACGGCTGCCGCTACCGGTCAAGCTGGAATAGATAGTCCTCAGCAGGACGACCGCAACCACAATAGCAGATTGGGTACCTGTTAGCAGTAGACTGCGCCGTCCGCTTGGCAGGTTCTGTTCAGGTCAGTTGCAGACGGAAAACCTTCAGAAATCTTTCTATCGTGCCTGCCTGTGCCAAGAACGCCTTCTATTCGGATCTGGTCCATCTCCCTCGGTCGGCACATGGTTCTGATATAGGAGACATAAATGCCCAGGTCACCCGCCTTGGTGAGGCCAAGTTTAGTTTAAGTGGCACGTTTAGGATAGCGTCACTTCGCTCGGATAATGGCAGGTGACTGTCACTGCTGTGCGGTGAGCATAAGCTAGTTGTAGCCAGCATCAGTTTTAGACACTGTGCGCGTCATCTACATACATGCCGCCACTCTTCTCCGATTCAGGTCTGGTCTCAGATAGACCACATAGCACGTAGTTATGGGCGGTGGGGCTACACTCAGGACTGCTGTAATTATGGAAGCACACGCTTGGATTCGGATCATGTGTTGGTGCGTCGTCGTTTGGCTCATGTTTGATGGACAACGAACTCGCACACAGCAACAACTGGCTCTTGAAAAACTGGCCGTGCCGTCGGTCAAGAACAAGCACCAAACGGACGTAGAAATCCAGCTTAGCAGACTTCACCTCCAAGACCCTAGCGGCCGTTGGACTCAAATATCACCGACCACGCATGAAGTAGGTGCTGTACCAGATGGTATGCTGGCTTTTAAGCTAAACAAACACTACATTTCGGAGAAGTTCGCAGAGTTGCTAAATATCAAACGCAACATTCCTCAAGGCAGCCCATATAACAAGTTTGGAATGGATACCCGTAGAAAACAGCCCGATCGTTGGGCGTGATGTTTGGTTAATGGAGAAAGGAAATGAAAACCGCTTTTGCTTCAGGGATTATCCGCACACTCTTCAAGCTCACCCGTACAGCCGGTCTTAGACTACCGTCTGTTAGTGAAGCTATCAGCGACGCAGATGGCACACTCACCTACAATAAGTCCAGAAGGCTAGAGCGCTGGGTGGAACACTTTGAGGATCAATTTACCTTAACTCCTGCCTCTAACGTATTGCTGCCATGAACTTGTAATGTAGCAACCTGATCGACAGACTTAACATCACCCAGTGACCCAGCTACGCGATGAACACAACCGCGAAATTTGACTTCCTCCTTGTGCTCAGATGCAAGTCTAACTTGATGTTTTATTCCCACTACCCGCCTTGCAAAGAAACCTGGCTCAGCGCATGTAAACCAACTGCGGCTGGTGCGAGTTTCCTCTGCAAGTGCTCTAGAAACTGAGGAGATTCTTTTAGGAGCCTTTAAACTGCGCCTCTGTGGCGGTGCCTCGATTAACACTGATATACCTTGGACCGAGCGACAACGTAAGAACCAAGTCATAAAAATGCAGTCGTTGTTTACCGTTCCCAAAACGTACTTATCAGAAATGTGTCGGGATAACACCGCGCACGATATTAATCAAAGTAAACTTTTTGAGTCAGCCCTAGGGCTAGATAATGGGCTTCTGCAGAACATAATGTGCGTTCCGCGCTCTAGCCTGACCCCAGTTGGCTTTTTACTGCAGCTCTTAAAAGTCACCGTGATTACCCCCGAACAAGTTGCATACATACGACAGCGTTTTCCCATGGGCACCATCGAATCCCAGGACTCATAACTTTCCACCCGATCGTTCTAAAGATAAACGTGAGAATTTGAAAGCTCATTATCTGGCACGAGCCCTCACTTAGTGGTTCGCTCAATTAGGACTGGCGATAACCCCGCTGATGCGCCCAGCGTCCCCCAAGAAACCCAGTCAATTATCGACTCCAGAAACCCGCACTCATCCAGAACAAATTCTGTCAAATGTGCTTATACCAACGCCCAAAGTGTGACCAGTAAACTAAGTGAACTCCGTGCGCTTTGCTTCACGAATGACTTCTTTATTGTCGGAATTACTTAATCATGGCCCTCATTAAATACCTTGATCCTGAGCTTGACACCGCAGAAGTGTTCCTCTTTCGAAGTCGGTGTTTCCCCTTATATCCGCAACCCCCTTCGCGCTACTCCCCTGTCTCACCCAATGCTCACTACCGTTCTTGAGTCCATCTGGTGATCCACTGCATTACATAGCTTTGACAAATTGTTGGCTGGCGAAATCTACCGGCATCACTGCTCCTGCTCTAAACGCGACGAGGCGATCCTGTCCGGACTCAACTACATCCTCTACCTAGGATACTCATATATCCCAATGATGTAGTCCTCGTCTCGCCCTCTCACGCGTCCTAACACGTGACAAGCTGACTAGTCTAAGTGACGCTCATTGCCCCAACTTGCATATGCCCGTTCATCGGCCCGATAGCTCTCTTCCATACCCGAGCGCACGCACGCGCGTAGTCACCAAGTGCGCACTGAGCCAATTGGAACGCTCCAATTGGATGTGACTCCGTGCGGTCGATACACAGGCATGCTAAACGCGGTCGGACCCGGATCGGAATACAACTGCACCAGACAACTGACTGACAACTGAACAGGACAGGACACGGTCCAGACGAGCGCTACTGCATTAAGCTTGTACACCAAAATCCCAACAATAAAGATCCAATCCATTGACTTGACCTTTTCATTGACTATCTTTGAGATATCGTTATTTTTTAGTGCGTACTCAAGCTATCACGGTTAAGAGTTCCACTACAGTGACTTTAATCCACCACAAACTGGCCACCCATCTTATGTGTACAAAGGCCCGGTCGATGCAATGCTTGCAACATTTCTAGCCGCAGTTGAAACTGCTGGCCTTACGGAACATGTGACTGATTGTATAAGATAGTACGAGGGCCATGCTCCTTCCCGTCTAGGTGATATCTTCACTAATGAGGAACTGATGACAGAAAACTCAACAGTGGATGTCCGCTCGGCTTGAGCGATCATTCCGCAATAACTTTCGACTTCATCGTAGTGCGGAGCTCACACCCAGATCAAACGCTTCAAAAAGGAACTTCCGAAGAATTGGGGTGAATGCACTCAACGCATACCCAGCCAACCTCTTGTGGGATCAATCTACCTCATCACTGGTGAGGAAATGTGCAACTATTTTGCTAACATCATTCGCGCAGCCACAGACTGTTCAACACCATTCTACTCCACGACACACTGGAAACCGTAACAGCAATCGAGATCCTAAACGTTAACGATGATCCGCGCTAAACGTCTAGCATGGGCTCAGTTTGGGGTGTCAGGGGATTTAAGTGATCATCATTTCTATGCGTACGTTCGCAACAAACGCACCAAACACACCAGGGAAGATCGACCAGATTTCCAGCGACGCTTAACCCAGGGCTTCGTCAGTGACTTCAACAGCTTGTATAAATTTGTCTTAAAAACCTGTAAAGCCAAAGCCAGTGTGCCCCGGCTAGCCAACCCCCAAGGGCTTACTAGCTCAGATGGAGAAGCTTTTGAAGTTCTGGCTAACTTCCACAGCACTGGGTTTACGAACAACGTACCGAACTGTTCTGTGGCAAGAAGGTCAACATTTCTGGAAGAATCACCACGGTAGATACCACAGCGAATGCTGTGCTAATGGAATTTTAGGAGATTAAACTCACATCTCCCTTTAGTCCTCGTTCATGAGGCTGCATAGTTAGCTGCCACGTTAAGCATTCTATTTATGCAGCCTACTGCTGTGGGAGCGGCTCCTTAAAGCTGGGAATCGGCGAATATCACTCCCGTCTTCAAAGGAAGGCAGCGCATTCAAACCTGCAATTGTCGACCGATTGTCCTCCTATCCTGTGTGTCCAAGATCCTCGAAACATTAATCCACGATTCACTATCTAGACATCTCTTAACACAGACTTTCCCCTGCTGTGGACAACACGGCTTCCTCCGTGGCCGTCCATGTACTGTGAATTTGCTGTTTACCACACCAATGAACTACAGCTGCCGACAGAGAAGCGGGGGTTGATGCTATTTAGTTTGACTTTACCAAGGGTGTTGATCCAGTGAATCATTCCTTTTTCATCGACAAACTCCACTACTGTGGTGTCAAGAGTAACCTTTTCCGCTGGCTTCAATCTTGTCTATCAAACCGTTCCCATCCTGTGCGGGTGAGTTCCTGCGTATCTTCTGCCAGATACGACTCCAGTGGAGTCCCACGGGGATCCATCATGGGATCAGTACACTTCTCCACCTTCATCAACAATCCGCCACCTGAGGTATCCTGTCCACTGATGCTGTTTGCCGATTATATTAAAATCCGGCGTATTGTGCGTAATAGCTTTAACGCGAGCGCCCTACAAGCCCTTTACATAAGGATTAAGTCAAAATTCATCTAGCTCAATACCAGCAACTGAAAAGTTATGCATATGAGGCATAGACATAATTTCCCTTACTCCCTGGGCGGAGTACTGCTGCAAGTTACGGATAAAGAAAAAGAACTTGACACTGTTGTAACACACAACTTTTCGAGTTCTCCCAATAATGAGGAAGGTGCCCAGGAAGCTAATAGCGTTCCTGAATTCCTTCTCCTAGAATACCGCATACAGAGTGATGATCCAATATTGGCGTTAATGATTGTGAGGACCCAAAACCATCTATGCTGATCCCTGCTCACTCCTGCGGACACTACCTCACTCACGGGGCATTCCTTGAAAACAGAAAGTCAGTATAGCAGACCTGAATTAAGGCACAGATTCTTCTCGGTTTGGGTATGCGAAACCTGGAATTCCCTGTGAGAACATATCGTCAGTGCCACGACAGTGGATGCGTCCAAAATTCGTCTGGATCGCTACTGTAGCACTTAGTCCGTGTCCCAGCAAACTCCTGTGTATTTTCGTCCGCCAAGCAGTTCACACCTAATCACACACATTCACCCACCTATAGACTTACGTGTATGATAGCAGTAAGCATGCATGTATTTATTCTCCATTTTAGCCCTATGACACAGCCAAGGGAAGTTGCGACTTTCAACGCAACTGACCTGTGACCTGTGATCGTGTGGCTTCTCTAAGGATTCCGGCAGCAACCGTTTTTTCTTGCTTGTCTGTTCTGTCCGCGTGATTCTGTGTACGTCAGTTAAAGCAGTCTTGACACAAGCTCGATGCCACTTTTTTCCGTCAGGCAACTAGTTGCACGCAGCGAATGCTTCCTCTTTCGCTAACGATTCTTCTATCACTCCATTCTTCAAGATCGTTTAACTTGGAACTTTTCGAACGTTGCTTAATGCACTCGAATTTTCTACGTACTTCTCGCCGGGCACGCTTTTGAATGCTGCCGAGTGGACTGGAGTGCACCCCGCGTTTTCCTTCTCTTATCTGATCTCAGATTAGAATTTGCTAATCATATTTCCAAACACTGCTAGAAATGTACGGCTTGTTGTCAAACCCTAACACATTCTTTCATTTCGATGCCTGTTGGGACTACGTTTCGACTGCTCTTCAGGAAAGGCGTTTTAAACTGTTGGTGGACGAGAGTCGAGCGCACACCCACTTGTCCACTACTTATCCCTCTGGTACACAGATTATTCGCTTGGAGAGACGGAATCATCAAAAGCTACCGTATTTTACTCCCAGTCACCGCTCAGTGAACTAACTGAGAAGTGTAATCAGGGTAGCATCGAATAAATTGCGCATTCTGGGTAGTCAGTCGGCTAGCAATTCAGACAAAACAATGAATGTCATAGTGATAGGCAAACAAGCGCAGCAAGACAAGTCAATGAAACAGTAACCTAACCTGAATATGTAAAAACCAAATCTCACCAGGTACGTCAGCCGTAAGAAGCACTTCAATCAGATTACTGCCAGTGTTCTCAGCATTCACCTCCTCGTAGATTTGCTGTTTAACTGTCAACGGCGGAATGACGCCATCGGCCCACATCCAGGATGGAGAAGTGAGCGGATACTTTCTTTTTAATGTCACCATGAACTTGAGGCAACATGTGAGCAAATACACGCGTGGCAACTCACCCGACAATGGGGGACACATGTGGTAAATACGGACCGACAAAAACGACCAAGCATCGGAACTACAAAGTGAATGGAAGACAAACTGAGGAGGGAACGAAAGGGGAATCAACTCTTACAGCACAGCAAAAAACATAATTGTGTGTCCTGACCTTTTCTGCTACCTTGGCGTGGTGTGGTGTTTTGATCCGGTGGGCTGTGCTGACTGGAACTTCGGTCCTTGCAGGTTCAACCTTGTTAGATTGGCCAAAGGGTAGCAGCCAGACAAAAAGCAGATGCGTGCGTTTTTTGTGCGCGGTGACTGTGTGTTGTGGCCCCGTTGTGGCTTCGTTGGGCAAGGTGCTTGTTTTTCCCTTGACTGACTGTATGTCTGTCTGCTTGGATCGTGTGTACAGTGTTACTGTTCCTGTGAGTGGGTGCTGAATCTCTTTGGATATGGCTGCCGCTCCTCTCCTTGGTGGTTGATGTTGTTACGTTTGCGTGCGTGTGTGCGTCACTTGCTGTCTTGCGGTACAGGCTTTTTAGCCAAAGGCTTTGGTTTAGGGCCTTAATCGCTCTCCTGCACAGGTCTGGGCGTCCTGGCTGTATCCAAAGCCCACAGGAACCGTGGTCATAGAAAACAAGGCAAATACCATACTGCATCGGCCGTCGCGCATGAGAAACCGAGTCGCCCTATCTGCTGCACATGGCAGAGTGGATAGGCGAAAATACGCTACTGCCAGACACTCACTCTGATGCTTCCCCCCAACCACGAGCCCCGAGCAGATAATGCTCAATTAGGTTTCAGTGCCCAGAAGACCAACTTCAGACAGGCCCTGGGACACAAGACGCTTATCATTGGGACGTGAAACATGCGCACGCTGCTGGATCGATGCACCGCCACAGAACGACCGGAACGGCGCACCACCCTGACCGCGATGGAACTGTGCCGATATGGAACAGACGTAGCAGCCTTGAGTGAGACAAGGTTTGCTGACCAAGGTAAGTTGCGGGAAGCAGGTGCTGGGCACACGTTCTACTGGATAGGTTACCCGACAGGCAGTGTTTGGGAGCATGGTGTCTGTTTTCAAGTCGCTGATCGCATCAATGCTTTGATAAGTGAACCGCACGACGTCAGCCCTCGCATACTGTCCATGCGCCTGCAACTCGGTCGAGGTAAGTGTGCTAAATTTCTTAGTGTTTATGGTCCAACTATGTGTCACACTGATGACACAAAGGACCAGTTCTGTGATCAGCTGTCCGCCACAATCCGGTCGGCGCCGGTGAGGGACCGACTGTTTGTCCTGGGCGACTTGAACCATCGAGTTGGGCGCGACTCGTTAGCTTGGCCGGGAGTCCTCGGACCCTACGGCATTGGTTCAGTCAACGAGAACGGTAATCGTCTGCTGCACCTGTATGCTACTCACGAGCTGGCTATCACGAACACCCGATTCCAGCTGGATGCGACCGACATCACGACATGGACTCCTCCACGAAGCGGTCACCACCATCTGCTTGACTAAGTGATTGTGCAGCAGCGCGACATTTTTGAAGTGCGCGTCACGCGGGTGATGCGCGGCACTGAATGTAGCACGAATCATAGGCTGGTCAGGACCGAATTGTTTACTCATGTACTCAAGTCTGTTTACTGCAGACATTCTGAACAACGGCAGAAGTTGGATATCCGTCACGGTGAGACTGGACCTTGACGTGGTGTGACGGCTTGCGCATCTCGATGACCTTTTGGGCTAAACTGGACAGAGTTACTCATACCAGGCAGGCCAACAGGTAGAGGTCTGACAAACCACAGTCTCCTGGTCCTCCAGGTTGGGGGTTGGAAGATGGTTGGCATCTCTTCCTGAAAAACGTAC